>SNQJ01S0080879.1:0-35589 GCA_010110895.2 Picea sitchensis | reverse complement strand
CCACGCGCTTATGCATAAAGCGCTTTCGCGATTTCTCATTTCGTGAATTTCAACACTATGCTCCGTTGACCCCAAGTCAGCGAAATTTCGATCGCTTGCCACATGTCCTATGATTCCATGGTCTAGATCTGATCTTGATTCAACGACTGCGATTGAATCGCGATTTCGACATTCTTGTTGCATTGTTTTCTTTGCCTCTCCATGTCGCGATTTGCGAAACTCCGATATGGAGTTAGATCAACGGTTCAGATCTGATCTTGATTCAACGACTGAGATTGAATCGCGATTTCGCATATTGCTATTTCGACATTCTTGAAGTTCATTGTTTTTGTCACTTCAAAGTCCCGATCCACGAAACTCCGTAATGGAGTTGGATCAACGGTCCAGATGACATCTTGATCTGACGACTCAGATTAAATCACGATTTTTCATATCGCGATATTGAGATTCCTGTTGTTAATAATCTTTGACATCTCCAACACTCGATCCGCGAAACACCGAAATGGACTGGGATCAATGGTCCAGATTTCATCTTGATCTGACGGCTCAGATTGAATCGCGATTTCGTATATCGCGATATCAGGATTCCTGTGGTTGATATTACTTGACATCTCCAACTCTCGAACCCTGAAACTCCGACATGGACTGGAATCAACGGTCCAGATTCAACCTTGATCTGACGGCTCAGATTAAATCGTGATTTCGCATATCGCGATATCGGGATTCCTGTGGTTGATATTACTTGACATCTCCAACTCTCGATCCCTGAAACTCCGACATGGACTGGAATCAATGGTCCAGATTCAACCTTGATCTGATGGCTCAGATTAAATCGCGATTTCGCATATGAGGATTCATGTGGTTGATATTACTTGACATCTCCAACTCTCGATCCCTGAAACTCTGACATGGACTGGAATCAACGGTCCAGATTCAACCTTGATCTGATGGCTCAGATTAAATCGCGATTTCACATATCGCGATTTCGAGAGGTTAGGGAACCCTGTTCCTTTGACTCTCCAGTCAGCGAAATGACAATTTATCCCCACGTGTCCTGCCCATAAATGGACGGTCCTCCCTCTTTCGGAATTTTGTACGCCCGCTTCTCCTTGTTATACTTTAAAAAGTGTGCAGGTTCTCCTTGATCCAATGATGGTCGGGTCCTGCGCTTGGATCTAACGTCTGAGATCTGTCCTCCTCTTCAGCGGTCTTCTTGTCTACATTCAGATCTGATGGCCCTCGTTCTTTCGAGAATTTTGAATGAGATCCAACGATCAGAAATGCTTCTCAAACTTTACGGGCCTTTGATCATTCGATCAATGTTGCATTGCCTTTGATCATTCGATCTTCCTGAACTCGTGCCATCTTCATTGTTGTACTTGCCATCAATGACAAGCGTTCACTGTCTGTTAAATATTTGCCATTCGCTGTCTGTTAAATATTTGCCAACAGGATGAAGATAAGGAGCCTTATGTTTTCCCAAAACACTACAACCAATTTCTTTTTTACCCAGATGTGTTGGATAGGGATTGGTGGTTTGTGTTAAGACACGACCTTAGATCAAAACATATTTTTGAAAACAACAGTGTTATCGTACCAAGCCGGGTAGATAATGAGGGTGATGACAACAAAGAGTGATATGTGCATGTTTTATTTCATCTTTAATACTGTTGTTATATCTTTTTGTTATATTCTTTATTTCACTAATTATATTGTTTTATTCTTCTTCTGACAGAGGAAATGCTAAGTTAATTATAACAGATCTTTGAACAATTTTAGTTGGTTAACAATCAGTTTGATGCATAATGTGCGTGTCTTTCAAATTATTTGTGATTGCATGGAACATTTGTTAATTGCACATATTTATATGTCGTTGCATATATTTAAAAATGTTTCATCTTCTTTAAGTATTTTCAATTGTGAAATCCTTAAAAATGTTAAATGTCCAGTTGAACTTTTAATGGGATATGAAATTCTACTTTTTATGTTGATATAATTAGATGTAATGATATGGTTGATATGCATGTTTAATAGTGCAACATTTTTTAGGATATGTTAACATGATGATTCAAAAATTGAGTTTATGTTCATTTATGTTGATATAAAAGTAAGATTAACAAAAAATGTGGTTTATGATTAAAAAATTAAATTTATAACATGATTTTGTGATAATTTTGTTTTTAACTAAAGTAATGTTTGTTAGTTTACATACTTTTATCATTGCTTTTGAAAATATTTATAAAATTATGCCCCTAATGTTGAGTAAAACCACAATTAATGAAATAATATTTTAAAATTTGATAGTAATCAACTTACGAAATAATGACAAAAATAACAATAGGAAGATTTACATCCATAAAATTTTAAAGCCAATATAATGCTTATCATTGGAGATCATAACTTTTTTATACTAACATTTTTTAGTGTAGAAGAGTCTATTCAAAAAGAGTAATTAGTACAATGGAAATAATATTTATTCATATGTAATTTGTTTTTTGAATTTTTTTTTAGTTAGAATGAATATGTATAATGAACTATCTATGCTATTATAGTTTCAATTTTATAATTATAGTTTCAACCATATTGAACTTTAAAAATAAACATGATGATGATAACCATCTTATAACAAACATAAACAACATCTAAAATACACATTTATATTCGCTAGCTAACATTGTCTAATTATATATACCTCTAGCACATATAAACATCATTAATTAGCTATCACACATATCTAATAATTTAACAGGGTATCATCATTGTGATCACATCTAACAAAAGACAAGTATTTTATAACATCATCATCACACACATCTAACAAACAACATTTAACATACACAATTATCAAGCACATTTAACATCCAAAACTAACATGACCTAACAATATACACATCAACATCAACATATAAATTAAGTACATCATCAACATGATCAATAGAAAAAAAAAAACACTATATATATATCATGGACAAGTCAAATAACTGCTATAACATATATGGTCCAGCTGATGGCATAATCTGCATATCTACAACAATAGTGGAGGCCTAGTCTGTAGTGGACGATGATGGATGATGAATAGGTCACGCCTGCTCATCTAGGTGAGGTGAAAGAGGAGGATGAAGAATATGTTTTGCCTCCTCATGATCTGGGTGAGGTGAAGGAGGATGAGGAGGATGTGGATAAGGATGATCATGACCACCCTCATCAATTGATGGGGTACTGGGCGAACGAGCCGTACTGGAAGAAGAGTTGTGCCTATCATCGGGGGGCCTCCTTGTTGCTAGTAGTCTAGCAGCTTCGACGATATGACGCATACAAGGCATCAAATCACACAACATCTCCCTCCAAAGCTCCAAGAGCATAGGATCTTCCCCGATGTCTCGCATCAGAGCAGGGCAGACTCCCACCTCAGTCAAAAGTGCAAAGAGTTGGTCACCCAACTCCAACCTGAATATGGTATCGGGCCTATGACGCATGCCGTCAGGTATGTGCACCCGAGGACCATGACTCGCCCCGTCCTTAGGCATCATCTCCTCATCGTCATCTGCTGGGGGAGGAGGCACGTCCCCAATGAAAGTGCCAATATCTACAATATATATAGTACAAAACAATAATTACACAGTTAATTCATTAAACAATTTAATAAAACAAGTTAAAGAATGTGTTAGAATTGATTTTATTCTAATTAAGTAAGACAATAAAATGAAACTATATTACTTTAAACAAAATACTAATATTACCTCTATCGTCTGGTGGCTCATCTGCTATGAAGAGGATGTTTGGACATCCTCACCAATCTAAACCCATGTAAGGACACGACACCATGACAAACATGTGATCCGCCGCACTACCTAGTAGCCCTAGTGCGTCTGGCACAATCCTAGTGGGAAACTCTTCATGGCCCCTCTTGGGAATCATCTCCCCCCACATGCACATCTTCACATGGGTCCTTGACCTAGGAGGCTAACGAACAAAACTCAACATCGTCTCTGGAAACCTCTCGAAAAATAAGCAAAACAACTCTTAGGCAAATGGGAAGTTCGACCTCCCACGTATCATAGCCCGACATTTGTCGAGCGCTATACAAAACTACCGTAAAAAATGGAAGACCATCTGATACCCCATGGCTGTTGTACCAACAAATTAACATAATACAAAAGAGGGCAGCTAATGCGCTGCCCATCATTGGTAAAATGGGCTATGGTAGTCACTAAGAGTGAGAGGCACCTAACGTCATCTACACCGAAAGAGGCGATTTTCAGCTGTCCACTAGACACTTGAAAATCAGCTGGGGATAGTACCTCAATGTCAATATATCGTTGAGAGTACATGATCTGAATCTCAACGTCAACTCCTACTTGGACATCTAGGAACTGGGGAAAATCCTCCCCTCTCCTCGATAGCCCAGTGATAAAATAACTATCCTCCTTAGTGGGATAGTACCATTGATTCAGACCCACACAAAAAGCATGTTGATGGACATCCCATCCATGGATCATATGCACCAACAACCTGGAGTGCCCCTTAAGGGATGTAGCCTCCTCATAGTACTTAAGGAGGCCTACATCCCTCAAGAGAGGATGAGTCATTGGAGTAATAGGGCGAGGGTACAAATCCCTCTCCCTCTCCCTCACCTCCCATTCCCTTACAACATTGTATAGGTCCACCCTCTGCTCCTGCTGCTGCTCTCTCCACTCACGTCTCTACATGATTAACATATGAAATACATCAGCCTCACTCATACATAAAACTTTAAAAAAATCTACTGAATGGTAAATTTATCTATAAATAAAGAAAAATAACTTCCTTCAAAAAATAAGATAATTGCATTAGCAGTGCGGCAAAAAAGCAGTCACGCATTGTCGGTGGTGCACCCATAGATATTGTGAGCACTGTGACCGGTGCGTCAGTGTAAACTAACGAACTGAACAAAATATGTTCTACCGTGTTATGCGGTGCGTTGGAAAATGGTACCACACAGGGGCACTACACTACAACAAATACGCCCCAGTGCGTTACTTTTATCATAAGCATCGCTTAAACCAAAAAACAAATTAAAATTTTAAAGCAGGTAAACAATTATTTAAAATTATCAAAAAAATGTGGTGCGTATACGTTCACTACACGCACCGGTGCGTATACGTTCACTACATGCACCGGTGCGTATACGTTCACTACACGCACCGGTGCGTATACGTTCACTACATGCACCGGTGCGTATACGTTCACTACACGCATCGGTGTGTGTAACTAACATAGTCGCACCGTCACATAAACTTTAACAAATTTTTGAGTATGGAACTTTATTACGGTGCGTTCCAGTCATTACTATCACACTGCTCACGGTGCCACCAAAAAAATTACTGGGTGCACCACAACACAATGTTACATTTCTCGGTGGTGCGTTTGGTAAACATGAATGCCCCGGTGCACACGTTTACCAATGCATTGTGTAAAAATATATCTGATAAGGGCAGTGTGCTATGTACTTTAGCGCCCCAGTGAGTTATCTATACTTTGATGCACCGCCCCACCAACCAAATGATTTTCTTGAATGTGTCGTTAAACAGACGCGCTGGTGCATATATGTTTACCAACACACCGTCGAGAAATGTAACAAGGTACGTGGTGCACCCTGTAAATTTACAGGTTGCATCGTACGCGGTGCGAGCCAAGAGCCTCAAACACACCGCGTAGTTTTTTTTCTTTTTACACTTAAAATTTCATTCAATTTTAAATTTTAAACCAGTGAAAACTTAAATTATGAAGAAACAAGGAGATTACATGGACATTTTGTCATCGGGGAGGCATGGTTGTGACATACTCAAAAAAATAAATTTTCCCACAGTTTGGAAAAAAATGAAATTCACGCACCCAACAACATATGAAAGGAACACAACCAAGAAAAACACTGATGGAAGGGCGCTTCAAATAGGCAAAGGTTGCATCGGTGCTTTTGAGCTCTATAACACTGAAAATGGTAAAAATGATTTTTACCATCGGTGAATTGTTTTTAATAAAACCCTGTTCTGGTGTGCCCAATTCACAACCGCACTGGGCCATACATGTTTAATGAGTGCACTAGTTATATATATTTAAAAAAAACCAACCCCAACACGGTGCACGTGTGTTTGTGTGCGCACGAGTCCGTATACGACTCCATAACACACCTTTTTTTTTTTGAAAAACTACAGTAGTGCGAAATTTTTTGTTTAAGCATGACACAGTGCAGTGTAATAATAGATGCCCCGGTGCACTTGGGTTTACAGAGCGCACCGCCTAAATTTGGAAATTAATCCTAACACGATGCTCCATATTGGAGCACTGGTGCGCATGATACAATGGAGGGCACAAGTATATATTTTTTGACACAATCCTACATTGTTGCGTAAATGTTTTTTATTGAAACATATGCCAATGCGCTCTACTATTAGCGCATCGATACTTCTAGTGTTACGTTGCACACCATATATTTTTAAAAGAATGTTATTACGATGCGACATTATATCCCAGTGAGTCCTTATTTCTGTAGCGCACCGAATAATATTGTTCTTTATTTGAAATAACCCTGCTACGATGTGCTAGTTTTGAGGGCACCGATGCGCCTGTTGTAAAAAATGCACCAGTGTGTTATGTGCTTATAAAAGCACTAGTGTAAAAACATCCCCTAAAATCTCCGGCCACTCACCTTCTCTAGTATCATCCATTATAAACAGATTTTTGGGATATTTTTATAGTGGTGTCCGCAAAAACCTCTGCTAGAGGGTCTTTTCCTTATAGTGTAAGGGTTTCTTTGTCTTCCTATTTGAGCATAAATATGATCGGGATTTAATTTTTAGAAGCGAGCCTTGATTCATAGGTTCCAGAGGTATATACCTCAACCATTGGACCCCATATTTTAGTCCTGAGAATGACGTCCCCTCAACTGTCTCAGTTTGGGTTCATCTCTCATTCCTTCCCTTCCATCGTTGGAACAATGAGACCATAGGAAATATAGGAAACACCGTAGGAAGGTACATTGGTCTAGTCGAACCACGAGATGGCCTCCAAGCCTATGCACACATGTGTGGAGGTGGATCTAGAGAAAGGGATTCATGAAGCTATTCAATTAACCCTCAATGACAGGTCCTAAATCCAACAGGTTAAATATGAGCAGCTCCCTTTAAAACGTAAGGCCTTTCATAAATATGGTCACTTCATGAAGAGTTTCCCCAAATCCTAACCAAGCCAGCCTCAACCTAGAGAGCAAGAGTAATGGCATACTCAAAATAAATAATGAGGATCGAGCAAACATGAACTATAATAGACTCAGGAAAATCCCCCATCCACAACAGACCCAGGCCCCTCCTTCTCCCTCCTCCTGAATCCAGAGGGGGGGTCCTCCGACAAGTAATAACAAATTCACGACTCTCTCTAATCCATAGGAAACACTTAAGGAAACTTGGGAAATCCGTGCAGTAGAGGACAAAATTCCAAGTCAAGAGACCACAATCCCTCAAAATCCCAAAAAATCTCAAACCATGGTGTCCCTTGGAAAATAAATCATCACAAGCCTCAGTTCAGGACCCCTTCCCAAATAAGGAATTCCTGTCATTCCAGAGGAGGATTATCAGGTGGAGTCGAAATATGAGTCTGTTAGATACTCAGGGACAATCGTCTCCGTTAAAAAGGTAGGAAGGAAATTGAACTGTCGCAAACAAGAAGAAAAAACGAACAAGGAAAAGGACTTGGGACTTCAGACAACCTTGGAAAGCACCCTTGAGAAGGATGCAAAAAAAAATAAAGGTCCAAGTGGATTTGCGCCTCCTAAAAGGGGGGCACCAAAAATCTTAGGTAAATAATGAAAATGATATCCTAGAATTGTAGAGGGTTGGGGAACAAAGACAAGACAAAATCAATAAGGCATTTGGTAAAAACATAAAAGCCTCAAATCCTCATGGTCTAGGAGACAAAAATGAAAGACAAAGTTGTCCTTCAAGAAAACATTTTATTTTGGAAAAATAGCAAAGACTTTGCAGTTAGCTCAAGGGAGGCTTCAAATAATCTTTGTACTCTATGGAATCTGCAACAGTTCGAATTAGAGGAGAGAAAGGCCGCTCAATATTGGCTCTTGATCAAGTTGGTGCAAATCACAACATGTAGACATTTTATTTTGATAAACATCTATATTCCTAACCAATATTTGGAAAAACAGGAGTGCTGGCAATCTTTGCTAGAATTCTCAGATGCAGGTCCCTAGGATAATTTTATTTTTGCAGGGGATTTTAATACTACCATTCATCACTTGGAAAAAAGGGGGGCTTCTCTGTTAGATACCCCTATCGAGAACAACTTAAAAACCTTATATTCTCCTTGGATCTCATTGATATTAATCCCTCTGGGTCTCTTGCTCAACGACCCCTATTTTCTCCCATTGGTTTCTTTTTTATTGTTTTATTGGGTGTTAGGATCCTTTCACCACATTTGGAGCAAAAGCTCATCTCTTTAAAAAGGGAAATAAAGGACCGGGTTAAATCAAGTTTCAAAGCTCTGCAAGCACAAATTTTACAATTTCAAGACCAATTGGCCAAGGTGATGTCCATGATAGAGGAAGGGCGTGTCACCCCCACGTTATTGAAGGATGAGGAACAAAAACATAAACAGTTTCAGGTAGCTCTGAAAAAAGAAGAAGAAACTTGGAGACTACAATCTATAAATATTTTGCTAAAGGTGAGAGACCAAAATACCTCCTTCTTTCAAACAATGCAAGGTTTAGAGGGGGAAAAGTAATGTAGAGGAAATAAAACTGGATGATGACTCCACCCTCACCTCTTTTTAGGACATCAATAGGGAAACATTTTTGCATTATGCATCCCTATACATAGAATTTGGATCAGTGGATACCAGAATAAGAGACCAGGCTTTGTCATTTATCCCACATTGGTGGATAGTGACAAGGCAAATATCTCAAAGCAAGTCACGGAGGAGGAAATTCTAGAGGCCCTAATGAAATTTGAGCCTGATAAGGCCCCTGGTGCGATGGCTTCACTTCCCATATTTATAAAAAGAGCTAGCACATCATAAAGTTTTCCCTGATTAGAATGATTTGGCATGTGCAGAAATCAACCAGAATGGGAGGAGTAACAAACATGGCCTTTTTAGCACTCATCCCTAAAGAAATAAATGTGGTCTCCTTCTCTTAGTTTAGGTCCATATCCCTCTACAATGTTGCATACAAAATGATGTCTAAAATCATAGTAAACAGACTACAAAAGGTTCTCCCTAAACTCATTTCCCCCAATCAAGGTGGGTTTGTTGCAAAAACGAAAATATGGGACAACATGGTGATGGTGCAAGAAGATATTCACTCAAGTAAAGATAGATGGGAACGAGGAATGGTCATAAAGAAAAATATGGATGATGCATTTGATAGAGTCATACATAGCTTCCTCATTGTTGTCCTGAATAAATTTGGTTTCCCCCCTCCTTTTATTCGTTGGATTGAAGCTTGCATGAGCAATCCTTGGATCACACCCTTGATTAATGACTACCCTACTAGTTTTTTTAAGGCCTCCATAAGACTCAAACAAGGTTGTCATATGTCCCCTCTTATCGACATCCTAATCGCAAATTTGTTGGGTAGACGATTGGAACATGAACATATGATTGGGAACATTCCCAGACTCACAATTATTCCAGGCGTCAAAAGAATAAACCACTCCCAGTTCGTCGATGACATTCTTCTTTTCGGGGGAGCTTCCTTAATTATGGTGGGGTGTTTAAAAAATATCCTTGATCAATTCCTTCTGGTTTCCAGAGGCCTATTCGAAAATAACAAATGTTATCTCTACGCCTGGAACACCAATGATCGCTCTCTTGTTGTCATTCCATGAATTCTACAATTCCCTTTGGTGATGAATTGGAGATCCTTTAAATACTTAGGGGTTCCTATCTTCCTACACTCTCTATCAGCTGATGACTGGTCAGTTATCCTCTCCAAAATAAAGGAAATATTCTCTTTGCGGGGGGCTCAATGGTTAAATCTCGTTGGTTGATTAACTCTGGTGAAAGTTATTCTCTCGACCCTCCCTATCTTTCAATTCTCGTCCATGCTCACTTTGATTTGAATTAAGAGAGCCTTAGCCCAGGAGATCAACAAATTTATATGGGAAGGGGGGAAATCCAATCGTAAGCAATTCCATTTGGTCAATTGGCAATTGGCGAGGGCTCCTAAATCTCATGGAGATCTAGGGGTGAAGGACCCAATCTTGGATAACCTAGTTATTAGTTCCAAACTATTGTGGAGAATGATTACATGAGATATAGATTGGTGGAAAAAAGATCTCGTCTTTAAATATTTCCACAAGGATCATTTGAAAGTCTTTGAAAATATCCTTTCTCACCCCAAAGGCTCTATGATTTGGAAGTTGTTGCAGGCATCCCTCCCTCTTCTAAAAAGCAATCTCACTTGGATCTCAGGAAATGGTAAGCAGATCAAAATTTGGGGGATAACATCATGAGTAGACCTCTCCTTTCTCAGGATGGTTCCTTAGTCCACATCAAAGAATGACTTATTCATAATCAAAAGCACACCCTATTCAACATTTCTAGATGGAGTACTAATGGATTTTGGATGGGATGGAACTTGGGGACCCCCCTGCTGGCCTTTGTGATTAGGCCGTACTATTGATTTCTTCCTTGCAGGGTGTGTCTCCTGGGCACTTGGAGGATCAAGATGAAAGGGGGTGGAGGGAAATAGGATTCTCGGTAAGTAGGGGATATGAAGCACTCATGCATCAATCTTCTCTTCATGTTAAAACCCCCCTTTGGAATAATATCTGGCATCAAGACGAACTTACAAGAATTAACATTTTTTGTTGGAATTTATCCCATGAAAATATTCTAACCCATGAAAATATTAGTAAAAGGGGTATTGCAAGAACCTCCAGATGTGCCCTTTGCAAGGAAAATAATGAATCCATCAACCATATGTTTCTAGAATGCGGGTTTGTCATAGAAATATGGAAGACTTTACTCTAGGAGATCTCTTGCAGGGTTCATTGGACATACTCTATCAAGACCCTCCTCGACAATTGGCATAGGCACTGCCAAGACTCTTTCAGGAACACGCCCATTCTTAGACGTCTCTGGGTCACTCTTCCAAAATACATTTACTGGTAGTCATGGTTGGCTAGAAAAAGAGTGTTTTTAAGGAGGAGGACCTGATAACTAGTAAGGTAGTAGTTTAGGTCAAAGCCCAAGTCATGAAATAATTCAACTCTCATCGAATTAAGTTTCACTCTTCCTAGAATTTAGATCCACAAGAACATGTGTGGCTGGATAAATTCAATTTAGCAATCAAGGTTGAGGCTTCCTTCAGGCCAAGATCATTATGGCAGCTTCATATTCCCCCTATAGAGTTTCACCAATGGTTATCATCTCAAAAGACACACATCCTTTTCTTCGATGGAGCTTCAATAGGAAACCTTGAGGTGGCAGGTGCAGGAGGGGTCATTCTTGACCCTGGAAGAAATATTGAGATCAACTTTGCATGGAGTTTATGAATAGCCACCAATAATAAAGTTGAAGAATATACACTCCTCCAAGTTGTTAAGCTAGCTACAGAGAGAAATCCAACACCTGGTCATTATAGGAGACTCTTTGAACAAAATAAGAAGCCTAGCTAAAGGGACCTTGCCCACGTATGTTCAATTAAGAAACATTGTTAATAAAAGCAGGTGCACCCTTGAGGATATCCCCCAAGTCTCTTATTTCCACATCTTGAGGGAAAATAATGGGCTGGCTGATGCACAAGCCAACTTGGAAACCATGCCAACAAAAGGAACTATTGGGATCAATGGGAGATTATCCCACCTCCCAATTCCATAATCAATGCACATCACTTCAGATACCTCGCAGTGTAGTCGGGCAGCTCACCTGGGCATGAAGAATTATGTCAAGTCGACAACTCACATATTGTTAGCACGTGAGATCTTACGCAAAATTCAACCTCATATCCCCCGGGTACCTCATACACATGGTTAAGGTGGGATTTTGTACTCTGTGTTTAGGGAATTAGTTAGACTGAAGACAAATTGACGTGTGTGGGAAGCTTCATAAGCGATGGAAGCAGGTTCTAGTGGATTTTCCAAACAATTATTCCATCTAAAGGCCATCATGAAAGGATGTAGAATTCAGAATGTGCAAGAGACGTTTCCTTTTAAGTGTGGTCCTTATGTTGTGAGCTTGGAAGATTGCCTCATCTGTATTCGTTTGCCTCAAAAGAACGTGGACATGATATCTCTATGGTTATTCTCTGCCCAGTGTCCTAGGGGAAGATCCGAGAATAGGATATCACATGAACATGGAAGAGGGCTATGTTTCATGCATACTACTATCGAGGACATATTCATATATTTATATCCACACATGAAGACTCCGGTCCTGTCAACTGTACCGCAGGAGGGAGAATCAGGGTCGAGATCTCTCAGGTTCTCTTAGGAGGGTTTGATTTCGACTTACTGGTTGGCTCAGGTAGTCTGGACCTCTAGTGATTTCAATCTGAAGGTTTTTTTATTTGTTGTCTATTCCTTTCCATCCTCTTCATCAACAATGAGGAAGTGAAAGTGTGTCAAGCAAGCCCTTTTAGCAGGAAACTCAGGGCCTTCAATTCGAGGAAATTAAGTTTGGCTAAAGACCTGTCACACATACCTCTTCAAATGCCTCATGGAAAAGTCGAGCCTTAGGAACATGTTGAATACAATGATGATCCATGACAATCCCTCCAACAACTGCAACTTGCCTTTCAAGGATTGTCCACCTAGGTGTCCTTCATCTTGGAAATTCCCAGTCAGCACAGGAGAGGCATGAGGCAACAAAAAGATGAAGTTGACACAATCTGGTCTCAAGTTGTAAGTCTGCAGGAGCAGTTTTCACCATTTGCTATGGAAATTGAATCAATCCATGTTGGGTCATCAAAATGTCATCTTTCACACCCTTTTTCCTTGACTTTTGATCATTTTCTATTTTCTCGTAACCTTGCATTAAGACCATTTTAATGTTTGTATGAGGGATTAGACTTATTATTTTTCAATGCATTTATTTTGGTATTTTAAGTGAGTTTGTGATTAATATTAGAAAAATAACATGTTTTCGCTAACCTTGAAATTTTGGTTAGTTTAGTGATGTTATAGGTCCATTGGAGTTTGCAACAATGCTTACTTTTACCACATAGCTCCAAATTCGAATTTCTTCTTCAACCATTGAAGATATGTCATATATTTGGATCATCGTCAACTATCTTGGATGTGGAAAGAATCTTGGACCGTATACAATATTAGTGTGATTTGTTTTGAATATTAGCAAAAATATTGTAATCATTTACTAGTTGGTTTTTAGTTTTAACTTATTAGTAAATGGTTGTAACCACATAAAAGAAAAGTTGATCTAAATTTATTAGTTGCTTATCCTATTCTCGAAGCAAACTCATGTATAAATAAGAGTGCCTTCTCCATTCCAAAGGGGAGTACTCTTGGAGCAAATGTTCAATACATGATGGAGCGAATAAAACATTTCAGGGTCTTCTCTTATATGGATTGTAAGTGTGTAATTTTGTTGTGTTTTATGATTTGATTAAATTCTATGATGTCGTAGTTTAATTCCCCGTCATGAATTCTTAGGAGAAAGAGCTCGCTCCATGAGAGCATGGTGGTTCTTTATTTTATTTATGTAATTTTATGTTGTAGTTAGCTTTCTTCATTAAATACAAGCATGGTGTGTTTCTTTTACGTAAGAATGGTGTGATGGTTTAAATTGCTTGCTTTTACTTTAAAGATTTGATTGTTTGATTTGCTTATGCCTTTATTTTATCTTCATGGTTTTAAATTTTGTCCAAGTATGTTAACAATCATGTGTGGTTTGTTTATGAAAATTTTAGGAAGTTGCTAGCCTTGAGATCTTAAAAGAGCTACGAAGCCATACGACTCGAATCTACGACTATGATGTTTCTGGATTAGGTTTTATATCACAAAATTTATTTGATTTGGTTTTATGCTTGGTAAAGCTACATGAGTTGTTAAGTCTTGACTCCTTGAAATGATTTATAGAGAGAATTGCATTTGAATTTAGTAGGATTAGTTTAATTTCTTAGTCCTGCACATACAGTGCTAGTGTCTCACAAGCTTGCGAGCTTTCAGATTGATGATTTAATTATCAACAATTTAAGCAATTAAATGGCCCGACATTTTTGGTGCCGTTGCTCGAGAGATGCTAAGGGATTAGGCATTGGTAATTTGGTTTTCAGTCTTTCATTTTTTTTCCTTTTTTGTTTCAACATATGATTTTTGGTTGTGCTAACATTTTGGATGCAGTGAGATAGTGACAGTAAGATGCAACTATGACCTCACTATAGAATTTTTGTAGTGTAAAATTATGACACATTCACTATAGTGAGTACAATATCTCACCGAGTGTAAAGTATGTTTGTACAATATGTTTTCTTTTAGTTTGATTCATGGAAAGGAAAAAGCTAACTCATGTCAACAAATAAATTGGTGACAACAAGGTCTTAGTATCGTGAAGGTGTTTGAATACATGAATAGTCTTGCTTTAAAATTTTCTAATTAAGGTGTGTTTTATTTCTATATAATTCTTTCATTCCTTTGAATATTGAGAGTAGAGCGATTTTCAATTATTTCAATTTCATCTGGTGGTGCACTAAGAACCACCTCATCCACTAACCATTGGTAGGAATATATACAAGAGAAGGGATGTATCTAGATGAGTATTTCAAAAGAAGGATATGAGCTTTACAAAGGAAAATCCAATGTAAGTCATCTAATTAATGAGAAAAAATCTTATCCAAATTTTGATAATAGAGTGATGATTTGTTACAAATTCATCGACTTACCATATTTTCTCTAAAAGACATATTTCAAATCTACAAGACATGTATGGATATTTTTTGGGGTATGAACTCATAACATCATCATAGACACATTCACCAAGAATCCCACATACCTAGATCACATTTTAGGAGAAAATGGTCATTTTTGGATTTTTGTAGCAATTTGACTTTGAAAATCTCCCGAAAACTGAGTTGGGACACTCAAGATTTGAGGGAATAAAATTGAGAAATTTTTAAACCTATTTCTAAGGAAATATCCCTTGGAGTCTAGTTTCTAACCCAATTTTAAGCACTCAATTTGGATCTCAAACGAAAAAGTTATGACCAAAACAATGACTAGATGTAGAGGGCATATGAGGAACATATTCATGATAGTCACTTTTTGGATGCCTAAATAGATATATATTTAAAACATATTTATATGGTGTATTATAATATGAATCTAGTTGAAAACACAATTTGAGTCACTCAATTTCGATATCATACAAGAAAGTTATGCCCAAATTACTAATTGTCTATCCTAAATCTGCATTCTTGAAACTTTGCTTCCTAGGCCGTCCCTTGGCATATTTGTCCCATCAATTCTTATTGTATTAAAAAAATGTTTCTATTTGAGATACCTACATGAATCTAACTTAATATAAAAGTGGAATCATTTCAACCCATCCTTTAACGAAAAATTTATGATCAAAATAGTGACTGTTGGTCTAGGCAGAAATTTGAAAACAACTCTGTCATCCAGGTTGTTCCTAAGCACATTTGGCATATGATGTCATAGAGTTTTAAAAACTTGTTTCTAATAGATATATCCCAATGAATACAATTTCATTTGGATTTGGAATCATCTAAATTAGACATCAAACGAAGAATGTATCACTGAAATATCACTGGGTAGTCTAGTTGGCCAACACTCCTCAACAAGTAAAAGTGCATTTCATTTTATTTCTCCTTATTGGATTTGTTTCATAAGAATTAATTGTTAATTTTTTGCATATGTTCTGGAAGAAGAGAGACCATACACCTCTATTCTTCCATGATCTCATGTTTTATTGTAGGAAAGTGCTAGTTTTTTGCAGGTCTCAGGAGGATAAGAAGGTCAATCTATGCACAAGTGATTTTTAAGACCAATTTTTTTTGAGAAGGGCATGTCATTGAGACATCCACATCAAAAGAATACCAAATGCACACCAAAGAGAAGTCACACCCACCATGCCATCACTACCAAATAAATCCTTCGAGAAGCCCATTATGTCATGGTATGCTTATTCATTTTTCTTCCTCTGAGATTAAAATCTATACATGTTGAAGTCTAAACTTCCATTTGTTTAGGTAGCCAACCTTAAACTTTTCATGTTACCACTACTACCAGAGGATGAATTCAACCCATTTTCTCTTCACAAGTTTCCTTACTTTCCTGCCCCATATCCATCCACCCCTAACCCATGAATAAAGTCACTAAGATCACTTACAACGTTGAGTTACCTCACTGTCCTTTTTCTTTTGCCAAATAAAACTTGCTTGATAGTGAAAATATTTCCTTTATGGTTCTTCAAATAATTTTGTTCTATGCTTGAGTTGGATGATGTGGGATTTGTTAAGGCCCTCCTTCCAACAAATATTTTCCCATCGACTTCAACACATTATCTTGGATCAAGGTTAAAGAAATTTTATAGTTCCTTGGAGCTTGCATACATCAATGACATGTTTCCTCGTTGACAACAGTGGGAATACATCTATATCTCCTTACCATTAGATTCTGCAGGGTACTCAACTTCAACACGTCTATTCATAGATGTCGGAATTCACTAAGGTACCTTGACGCTCATTTTCATTATCGGTGAGTTGTCTCACATTGGTTAACGACATTCATTAATGGTTGGTAATCCAACGAATTCTTTCTATGTTCGATTTCAACAAAACTTGTTCACATATATAGAATTGTACATGATCGGTTATGGATGAAGACTATATGGTTTCATAGCATTGACATCAGCTTGCAACAGTCAATTAATATTCAACTCCAGAGTTTAGCACTTGTAGTTTAGTTCCAACAATAAAAAGGTACCGAGGTTCTAATTTAAGATCTTATCCTCTGTTCCTTCAACCAAGAGGAAGAAAACAACATGATCCAGATCAAATTATTTCACTTCAGATCCATGATCCAACAAAAGTAGCCAAAATATTCCTCCATTATCACAAGACCTTTCATATCCATAACTCACAGACTTCTTAGGTAGGTGCAGGTACATTGTTTTATAATCTTTAATCAATAATTCCTTAGATACTAGAAGAGATGTATTTGGAAAATTCCCATGCCTATATGATCTCTGCCCTTCTATGTTTGTAATTTTTTTTTGAGGACGGAAAACACCTTCATTTGGGGGGAAGACTTCCATACCTTGTGATCCCATACTCTTATTCCATATTTTGATCCCATATCACATACTCCATACCCTCATACAATGGTGATCAATGTGTTTCTCCATGACTGTAATTGTTTTTGTAAAAACCCTCATTGATTTCCTATAACCCGTCATTGGTTTACATATTAGTGCACCTCCAAATTGGACTCTTCCACTTGGAGGGTGTTCTGCATGTCCAATGCATGCTTTAATACCTCTCAGATGTTAAAATTACCAAACTATGCGCTAAGGAGGAGACAATGTCAATTTTGGGATTTTCGCTAGCAGAGTGACCATTTCCGGTAACACTTCATTGCTTTGCATATGGGCACCCTCTTAGAGTCAAATCATAGATATGAATTTTTTGTGGGATGACATCAAGATGGTTTTCTATTGTCTAAACCGACCCCAAGCTAAACAAGGAACACACCATTCTCCAATCAAACCAAAAGCCACACTTAACAATTTAAAACAATCAAATCTGCTCCAAGGGCACGTTTTGCACGTCATTTTTATGTAGTTGAGGCCAAATCAAGAAAATACAAGACATGGGTTTTGTGCAAAATATAAAAATTTGAGTAATTCATGGGAAAGATTCTTTGAAAATGCACAAGGAGGAATAGATTAGCAAGTTTTTAAGACAATTTTGTACTTTTTATCACTATGTGCAAGTACGCTAGAAATTACGTATTTTTGCACATAAGTGTCTTTTTCCCTTCAAAATGGAAATCTAAAGTTATAATAGGATTCCAAATGATGAAATACACCGTCTCCCTTTTGAAACACTCAATTTGGCCTAAAAATGAACCCGAGGCGTCCATTTTTGTGCACTTGGGCAACCTTGTCAACTTTGGAAATAGGACAGAAATTGATTTGACCATATCTTGCAAATCGTGCATCCGTTGACCATTGAATTTGGAGGGGAAATGTAATAAAGTAAAATTAAAAAACTCAACAAGTTTCAAGTCAAACTAGTTATTATTTTTTGAGAAATGAGCCGCCGTAACCTATAACCATTTTGTATTTTTCTCGAAATTTGTGAACTGGGTTTTGCTCAAATTTTGTTTGTTGAAGCATCATTATAACGATAACATCCTCACCAAAAATAAGCCCAACCCAGTTGGTAAATTTAGAGAAAAGTAGTAAAAGCAGCTTCCAAATTCCGATAGCGATTCATTGCTTCACATACTTGCGCTATCTCATAGCGAAATCCACAATATGGATTTTGTTCACAGGTGTCATGATATGGTATCATGTTGATCAAATCAATTCCAGATTAAATAAAGAAGACACTAGCTCATGATCATTTTTCAATAAACACTACTGGAATTCTTGTAACAAGCAATTGAGGATTTGTTATGAATGGTGAGTATGACACTTGGTCACAACTAATAAGTAGAGGCCATTTATGATGTTTAGATGCTAAGACTTGTTTTAACAAAGATCATGATGATTGAAGATTAGTTTTTTTAAAACAACTTCTTTTTACTTAGAGAATGCATGCACATGGTTTATTTTTCAAAGTGATGATCTTTTTTTGTTTTTTTTCCATTTGAAAGGGGGATTCTTTGTCATGGTAGGAAAGAGAACAAGTGTAAGTGTTGCCATAAAAGAACCAACACTTACAAAATTCGTGGTTGTTACACAAAACCAACCACAAGAATAATTTCAAAAAGGTAAGTGTTGCCACACAAGAACCAACACTTGTAGAACTTGTACTAGTTGCCACACAATAACCAACCACGAGAAGCTCATCTAACACTCGTATACTTTTCAGATGAGGAAGACCCAATGACACCGTTCAAGAGGATTAGATGCAAGGTTGCATGACGACACACAACATGTTCAGTTGGGGGAAGATGTTGGGTCACCAAAATGTCATCTTTCACACCCTTTTTCCTTTACTTCTAACAATTTTCCGTTTTCCTGTAACTTTGCATTAAGACCATTTTAATGTTTATATGAGGGATTGGACTTATTATTTTCCAATGCATTTATTTTGGTATTTTAAGTGAGTTTATGATTAAATATTAAAAAAATAACATGTTCTCACTTAATCTTGAAAGATGGGTTAGTTTGGTGATGATTACAGGTCCAATTGGAGTTTGCAACAATGCTTACTTTTACCACATAGCTCCAAATTCGAATTTCTTCTTCAACCACTGAAGATTTGTTATAGATTTGGATCATCATCAACTATCATGAATGTGGAAAGATTCTTGGACCATATACAAGATTAGTGTGATTTATTTTGAATTATTGGCAAAAGTCTTGTAATCATTTTGATCCGTAAATGGTGGGCCTATAGCCTATTCGTTTCATCGACATGAACCCTTTGTGGAATTGAATCTAATTCTCATTATATTTTAAGGAAAACACTCTTTCATCAAGTGTAGTGTGAGGAAACGGTGCAACGAACCTAATAACTAACTGCTATAATCATATTTCCCTTTTTCCAAGCATTAATGAAATTATATATAAGATAAATAAAGATTATACAATAAACTGAGATTCCTATAGGCCACAAGAAACTCAACCTCCCTCAAATCACTTTGTATAAGACTAAGATAAATGAATATGTTGCGTGCTAGATGTTGGGTGAGTCAATAAATGAACCCAATCGTCCCCAATTACATGGAAATCAATGTTGAGGTATGTGGGAACAAAAAAAAAATAATTAAAAAAAAAATCCCAACATTGTGCCAACATACCAAATGATTGTTTAAAGGTGAATTTATTCACTTGCAGAAGGGATCATCCGTGATCATGGGTGGTTCGTTTCTCATAAACACGTAAATTCCTCTCACTAAAAAAACAATTAATAGATAAATCACACACACCATATTCACATCAGCGGTTAAATGCACCACAATTAATAACGATTAATTTTTGCTCAGGAAGTTCTTTACAAATGGTGAGCTATGCACACTAAGAAATCTCTTGCATTGTTACTCACTAAAAAAATGTAGATGACCATGGCTTAGAGATGCCTTCACTCATTTTGGACAGGCTCCTTGAGTCCTTCATCCACCGATATTCAAGTAGGATACACTCTTCGAGCTCTCATCTATGTAAACTTCCCAAGTTCTCCTTGTCTCCTTTTGTTGCCCTCAAATAGCTACAACCTTGATTATTTTAATGTGTTTCCTTTAGAAGGCAAACCATCAGATGGTTCATTTCCACTTCCATTTTTTCCAAAAAAGACGAAATGAAATGAAAAAAATAATTACAAGTTTATTACAGCTTTACGAAAGAATTTATGCAAGGATTTGATTCAGATCACACCTCCCCATTTGTATGCTTCTGGTCCCCAAAAGCTTCAACTCCTTCAATTTTCTTCTTCTCCTATCATTAAGAAGACTTCTACAAATCTCAAAGAAAGAATGCCTCTGCTATAATATGGAAGATAAGAGTTGAGTAGGTGCTACCTTTGGCATAGCCCTGTTTTCCTTCTCATGGCTATGGATGACATTCATTATTGCAATAGGTCATTGGACAACCACTGCTCCTTGGACTGCAAGTTTCGACAAATCCTCCTTCCCCTTGACCTTGACTCTCTAATCTTTCTTCTTGGTTATCTGATTCTTGGGATGGAGTTTCGGGTAAAGCCTAGAACATTTGGCCTCCCAATGTCTAGTCAATTTGTAGTACTTACAATAATTTCTGCATGGGCTACTTGGCCTTCTAGAGTGCGAACAATCACTAACCTTATGACCCATTTTCTTGCAACAAAAACAAACTAAGCCATACCTTTTTAGTCTATGAGAATGCTTGCCATATTGGTCGCTTGGTCCCCCAAGAGTTGGAGACAATATGGATGGTAGAATCATCTCTTTGTTGCCCTCTTCCAATCTTCTACAAGTAGATTTGAGTGGCTTGTTGCACATGGCTTCTTTTTTGGTTCCTCTTGCCTTGATGAAAGTGGTTTGAGCTGCACTTGTGCTGGCTTCTTGTCCATTGAAACCTAGGCCTTCATGCTTGAGCCTTTGTTGTGTTAGCACTAGAAGTCACCTTCAGATTGCATATAAGGTAAGCCCAATACTGATCAATTTGTGTAAGTGTAATTGAGTTTTAAGAGGTAAAATGGAGAGGAATCAATGAAAATAACGTTCTAACTTAGAAATATGGACTAGCATGCATAAGCAATCGAGGTCTGGAATCAAATTCAGTCAATAAATTGGATTAAGGGTGAATAGAGGGAAGAATTTGGTGAGGAGAGTGTAGAGGTCTGCTGTGGACATCAGGTCTTCCAATAGCCTAAGGAGGAAAAACTTAAACGCAAGATCCTCTTGAATTCATATCTCAAGGAAACTGAAAGAAATTATAACAACACTATAATCAAACATTCATCATAATATAGTTACAACAATTCATGTGAATCATTCATTCATGAACTCTCTCAGTATCAGAGGCAAATACGATGGAGCAAGAAAGCTGACTTAGATTAACCAAGATGTCTCAAAAAACAAACACATAACTAGAGAACCAGTGTTCTTCATAAAAATATTACAATAGCATGGAGCCTAGCTCAACCATTCGACCTTAACAAAATATAAAAAAAGCCTATATATACTAAAATGCTGCAACCACCAGGAATGTGATTAGATCACTACCTTCAAATCCTTCAGTCGACACCCACTCTGTCAGGTTTTGCAGACCTCATTATGTCGGACGCGAGCCAGGCATACTTATGTGCTTTACAAGAAAAATTGCCCATAAGGAAGCTTTGGATCATAACTGCGCCTTCATGGCTGCTCTCTGCAATGTTTTCCATTTATGGGATGAGGCGAGGTCTCAACTGCTGCCCACAATCTTCAATAACTGTCTTCATTGGGATTAGGATTGGGCCTGACACCCATAACCATTCTCAAACGGTGCCAATGACTTCTGCAAGTCCATCCTTATGCCTCGAGGCCATGAATGGTCTTTGTCCGTGACCAATGCAAGATTTGCAGGTGGAAGTCTGATAGGGTATGCGCAGGGGTGAAGTGGAGCGAGGCGCTTGGCGAAAACTCGCATGGCCCAATAAGTGAGTGACAACCATGTGGAAGGAAGTGATTGGGGGAGCGGAGGTTGGGACGAGGTTGTGGTGGCAAGGGAAAGAAAGAGGTGGTAGAGGAACGAGGGAGGTGTGATAGGTGGGGAGGAAGTGATGTGTAAGGGAGAGTGGAATGTGAGTGGGACATATGTCAAGAGGGTGCTTAAGCTGCTTAGGCCTCCAATCTTTTCATTTTCCCTATGGAAATCATGGGCATAATGCCACATGATTTACACCATAATGCTCTTGAGGGTAAACCTCAATTTCTTTCTGATTCTTAAGAAACAGTCTACAACTCCTTGTGTTAACATATAGGTTCCATGGGGGATAGAGACCTCCCTATGAGGCTCTAAGAACTCCTTTTGCAGTTTCAGTGCCTTAGTATTGGGTTGTGGAGTCACTTATAAAAACCAAAAACAAAAGAAAAATGATATTTTCAATTACATGGGAAGCCACTCAGGGCTTAAGTAAAAAACTTCTTCAGAAAATGCCCATTTACAGGGCTACCAAAAACTTCAGCATCCTCCAAATCCTGCAACTTGTAAGTGTTATTTGAAAAAACGTCAGAAATTTTGAAGGGGCCGATCCATAAGGCCTCAAATTTATCGTTCTTGCATTTATCTTGCTTAGGTGCATCCCACTTGAGTACTATATCTCCCAGCTGGAAATCCTCTTTGTTCACCTTCTTGTCAAAATCCCACTTGATCTTCTGTTGATGATCATATTCTTTGTCCAGTAGTTGCTCCCTCGTCTGCTACACTTCTACCAACTGTTGTATTCTTCTAATCATATCATTTGGTTCTCCTTGGTAGTCTTGGAAGATTTTTTCCACAGGTAAGGAAAGCTGAGGAGGAAAAATGGCTTCAAATCCATATACAAGCTGGAAAGGAGAGATAACAAGAGATCTCTTTGTTGTCACTCTGTCAGCCCATAAAGCGAATTTAAGCTTCAAATCCCATGCTTTCTTGTTGTGTTCTAATAGTCTTTTGATGATCTTAATAAGGCTCTTGTTAGAGGACTTTTCCAGTCCATTCCCTTGGGGATAGTAAGGAGTAGAGTGAATCAATGTGATTCCAAAATGTTCACAAAACTTAATCAATGGTTCGGCTTTGAAAGATGCAGTATTATCAGTGACAATTCTGTTTGGACAACCAAATCTTGCCATAATATCTTCAAGAAACCCAATGATTACCTTGTGAGAATCATTTCTTGTGAGGATGGCCTCTATCCACTTAGTAAAGTAATCTGTGGCAGTCAAAATCCATCTATGCTGACCACTTGAAGCAGGGTGAATTTCGCCAATAAAATCTAGGCCCCACTGCTGAAAGGCTCCTGAAGCTACCACGTGATTCAATGGAAAATACTCGAGCTGCTGCTTTCCAGAGAACTTCTGACACTTAACGCAGGCTCTGATCTTAGCACAAGAAGAGAATAGGACAAAAATAACTAGCCCTGAGAATCTTATAGGCTGTGGTTCTCCAGAAGTGATGCCCCCCACATAAACTGTCATGAAAATCATACATAATCTTTTGGGGTTCCTGTGGGTCTAGACATCTCAAAAGCACTCCTAAAGGGTCTTTCCAATATAAAACTTGATCAATCAAACAATATTTAATTGATTTGAGCTTCAAATCTCTTACCTTGCTCTTTCCCATGCCATCAGGAGGCTGTAACTTCTATAGGAAAAATATAATGTCTTTGTACCAAGTGCATCCTGCCAACAGGGGTGTGACTTTAGGATCTTCATCAGAGAACTCAACTTGCTGATTCTCTGAACAACTGTTGATGAAATTTACCCCCAAGGATTTATAATTAGATTCATCCAACAACTTAGCTAAACCTTGACCTTTAACCAATTTGGTAGGCTTTATTTCGAGATCAAATTCAAGGATTTTGGCAATCCACTTGCTCCTTCTTCCGTCTATGTCGGGCTGAATGAGGATCTCCTTCACAGAGGCTGAAGGGACATATGCAATGAATTTTGAATGTAGCACATAAAATCTGAAATCTTTGAGAGATTTAACCAAAGCATAGGCCTGCTTTTCCATGATGTCATACTTTATTTTAGCATCTCTCAGTTCCCTACTGAAAAAGGAAATGGGTTGCTCTAACCCTTCGACAATTTTCTACAATAAAACAACTGCTACTGTGTCAAATGAAGCAAAAGAGAAAATCAAAAACTCCTTGGAGTAGTTAGGAATGATGAGCACATGTGCTTCAGTCAAGGCCTTCTTTATTTGGTCAAAAGACTTACGAGATTCAAAAGTCCATTTGATTTGATTTCCTTTCCTCAACATGGTTGTGATAAACTTCACCAACTCAACAAAATTTGAAACAAACCTTCTCAAAAAAATAATTTTCCCCAAGAAAGAATGAACTTATTTCTTGCTTCTAGGGAGTGACAAAGTTTGGATAGCCTCTACCCTTCTTGGATCAATCCATACCCCCTCAGCTGACATAATGTTCCCCAATAGTTTCCCCTCTTTCATGGAAAATAATGACTTTTTTGGATTTAAAGAGAGACCAAAATTTCTGCATTTCAAAAAGACCCTTTTCAAATGGTCATGATGTTCTTTATCAGATTGTGAGAACACTATTATCTCATCCAAATAGATGACCACAAACTTGTCCGATTCCCCAATAAATGCTATGTCCATGGCTCACTGAAAATTTGCCCCTGCGTTCATCAGACCAAAGGGCATCTTAACATACATGAATGTTCCCCAAGGGGTAGTGAAGGGTGTCTTCTCTCTATCTCCAGGAAAGACAGAGATCTGATTGTAGCCAAAAAATCCATCAATCATGGACATCCTAGATGCACCTGTTACCCTCTGTAATATGTGTTCCATCTTGGGCAAGGGGTAATTGTCTTTCTTAGAGATTTTGTTCAGATTTCAGAAATCCACACTAAATCTGATTTCTCCATTTTTCTTTCTCACTAGGACCAAGTTGGCCACCCATTCAGAATACCTCAAAGGAATGATAATTTGGGCATCCAAAATCTTTTTTACTTCTTTCTCCATAATGGGCAACAACATAGGATTTATTTGTCTCAACTTCTGCCTAAATGGATTGGACTCTTCCTTCAATGGGATCTTGTGCTCAATGATACTTGTGTCATATGTCCTAAGATCTTCATATGTCCAGACAAACACATCAACAATTTCTTTTAACAACTTAGCATATTCAGCCCTTTTCTCTCTTGATAAGCTACTTGACAACTTGACAAATTTGGGATCTTTCTCTGTACCAATACTATACTCAGTTATATCAGCATCATCAGTCAAGCCTTTAACCTTTACTGCCACATCATTCCCATCGAACAACCTTTCTAAAGGAACTAGTCCCTTTGGAATATGATTGCTAGGCAGCTGAACAACATGATGATTGGCAATTTTGTTTAGAAAAACATCAGTACGAGGATTTCTTTCAGAATCATGATCTTGGTCAATATGTAATGCAAAGAATTCATCAACAAACTCAAGAAATTTTTTGATCTCAAGATCATCCTCAAACACCTTCCAATGCTTGACATTGTCAGGTATAGAGGGTCTATATTTCACCTCCACATCATATTTGAGTTTAGGTGGCAGTGGGACTCTGAAATGGCTTGCTGAAACAACCAAAGAATCAACCATGGTATTCTCTTTTCTTGGAATAAATGAAATGTTGAAAGCTAAGAAGAAACTGTCAATTAGGTCCCACACCTCATTTCTGTAAGTTCTAAGCCTAGGGTGCTTAGCTTGATAAATATTTTTGATTTGGTGAATAATTAGCTCTGCATCCCCAAATACTGATAGCTATTCAATTCGCATGTCTTTCGCAACCCTTAAACCCAAAACAAGAGCTTCATACTCTGCCACATTGTTGGTGGCTTCAAATTACAACTTGTATGACAGAGGTATAGTCTCTTGATAAGGTGAAACAAAGATTACTCCAACATCAACACCTTCCTTAAAAGAGGCTCCATCAAAGAACATCTCCCAAACAGGGGTAGTTGGACGAGGGGTTTCACAAGAAGTGATGGACTATTTTATGATTTTAAGAGAGCTTTCAGGAGCATCAGTGAGCTGCAATACGCTGGATCCCAAATCAGTGTCAAGGGCAAAAATATGATGGTTGGTGGGGTCTGCTTCATCACTAATGATGTAGGCCAATTGAGCTTCCTTGTAAATTCTTCTATGCTCACCCCAAAATATAGGAATAATGGCATATGTGAGGTCCATCTATAAAGATCCCCCAAGTATTTTTATCCAAGATATTGACAATAGCATGCCAAACTTGGGGGGAACATCAACCATTACAATGTCCATGACCACACTTTTCATGGGCAACTGAAATAAGGTCACAACCAGATCTTTGATGACCCCAAGACACTTCACTTTCCTAGAGTCAAAGAAATATAAGTCATGGTAGGCCTTTGTGATCTCTAATCCAAGTTCATCCATGACTGCTTTGGGCATGAGATTGCGAGATGTCCCTGAGTCTAACAAACAATTATGCAACACCTTATCATGTATGTTCAATGACGTATAGAAGGGAGGGGACAAATCATCTCTATCTTCTATCAAAGGACCTAATATGACTGCTGGATTTTCATCTTGGATATTTAATGAATTAGTGGTATTTGAGGAGGATTCTAGAAACAACTCATTGGAAAGATATTTTCTAAATTCTTTAGTTTTTATCAGTTCTAAAAATGGTACATGGATCTTGATTTTTTGGACCTCATTTTCAAAACTGAAGGAAGATGGAGAGTTCAGAATCTCCTTGACTTCTAGGGTAGGATCTTCAATCAAAACTGGGGGGTTTTGAGCGTCTTTTTTCTTGCTGCCAACTGTCATAGCCTTGGCAGAATTCTCTATTTTTGAGGCAGATCTGAAGCATTAGTCTTTTCCCCCTTCTTTTTAGATCTTAGATTATATTTATTAGGATTCTCTTTTGCCTTCTCTCCCTTAATTCATTTATTTGATTATCCATCAAGGACTCCCCATATGCAGACTTGGTCAAGTGAGGGGATGGAGGGGTGTCAGTCAAGCAATGGATCTCAGGATCATCTTCTTCATCCTCTTCATCCTCTTCATCTACAAGGTTGTTTTGGATCCTTTGATCATTCCTTCCTCTGTTTCTGGGCTCTCTTGGAAGTATCTGAGGAGCGTTATTAGGTCTCCTGAAGGTACCTCTGTTATCAACGTTTTGAGTAATTATATAGGTTTGTCTTGCTTCAAGTTTTACCTTCTCCATATCAGCAAAAAGAGATTTTACTAATTTGGTAAGCTAAGTTTCAGACCTTCCCCTTCTTCTGTCCCTGTTAGCCTTACTCCTAAGCTCATCAACTGCCATAATATTGGATTCTACTTCAATGGCTTCATCTTGCATATGATCCAAGGAGGTATCTGTCCTTTCTCTTAACAGGAGGCAGAAATCAGGGTCAAAAGAAGTAGAATAAGTAATCTTTGCATAGGTTTCTGTAGGCTTAACCTCAGTGGGAATTTTTCTATACATTTTATTAAATCTCTTTGAGAAGTCAGAAATAGATTCCCCTTCCTTTTTCTTCAGTGATCCAAACTCTGTAATATAGTAAAGGAAATCCTTTACATCTCCCCAATTCTTTAAGAAGGCTTCATCTAGGGCTTCAATCCCATCGATAGATCCAGGAGGCAAGGCCCTAAACCACTTCCTAGCCTCGCCCTCAAGGCTATGAACAAAAATTCTCATCGATACATCTACATCCATGATGACATGACAATCTGTAAAACTGTAAAAGGCTTCAAGGTGTTCCTTTGCGGTTATGTCTCCCTTGCCTATGAAATTGGGCAACTACTTAAGGTAGCCATCCATTGGGAGGGCATTCAGAGGCTGAGGAAAAAAAAGAGGGACATTCCTAGAAACTATTATAGCTTCTATCCTAGTTCTGGGGGGATTAGCTCCTACCATTTGTATGTGGACTGGAGGAGAACCCGGAGGGGATGGAGTTGGGCTATTTGAAACTGGGACAATGCTCTTAGGAGGTGAAGACAAGGGGCTTGAGGGGACATAAGTCTCCCCTTATGCGACTACAACAACTCTAATGGGAGGAGGAGTAGGAAAGTCTTCTAAGGTCAAATCTCTCTCCTTCCACTTCACAACTTCGGGGGATAAAGGGGTGTCGAATATCTCTCCTTCCAAACCAAGAATAGAAGGGGAGAAATCAACAGGAAAGCTCCCAAAACTTAAATTTCTTGAAACTCCCGCAGTTTGTATAATAGGAGAATAAAAAACAGTGACAAGAATTTGTAAAGAGGGATTATGCAAATTATCAGACAAACTTGGTACAACAATGGAGGTACCTTTTTGAGCGGTCTTTCCCTTTTTGATAATTTCCTCTGGGTCAGCTTCAGACGTTTCTAGAGGCAGCAGTGAAGTGGACCTCGTGTGTCTGCCTTTAAGAGCGAGAACTGAAACAATGGAGTCGCCAGGTGCAAGTTGCAATCTTCAATGGTACTGATATCTGATGCACCTTCAAAATCAAAGCTTCTTTGTCGTTATATCCCAGGGAAAAGTCTTCAATTCATTCCCCGACAACGATGCCATAAATGTTAGCACTAGAAGTTACCTTCATATTGCATAGAAGGTAAGCCCATTACCCATCAGTTTGTGTAAGTGTAATTGAGTTAAGAGGTCAAATGGAGAGGATTCAATGAAAATAATGTTCTAACTCAGAAATCTGGATTAGCATGCATAAGCAATTGAGGTCTGGAATAAACTTCAGTCAGTAAGTTGGATTAAGGGTGAATAGAGGAAGGACTTTGGGGAGGAGAGTGTAGAGGTTTGTTGTGGACATCAGGTCTTCCAGCAGCCTAAGGAGGAAAAACTTAAACGTAAGATCCTCTTGAATTCAAATCTCAAGGAAACTAAAAGAAATTATAACAACACTATAATGAAACATTCATCATAATACAGTTACAACAATTCATGTGAATCAGTCATTCATGAACTCTCTCAGTATCAGAGGCAAATAATATGGAGAAAGAAAGTTGACTTAGATTAACCAATATGTCTCAAAAAACAAATACATAACCAAAGAACCAGTGTTCTTCATAAAAATATTACAATAGCAGGGAGCCTAGCTCAACCATTCAACCTTAACAAAATATCAAAAATGACTATATATACTAAAATGCTGCAACCACCAGGAATGTGATCAGATCACTGCCTTCAAAGCCTTCATTCGGTGCCCGCTCTGTCAGGTTGTGAAGACCTCATTATGTCAGACGTGAGCCATGCATAGTTATGTGCTTTACAGGAAAAAATGCCCATAAGGAAGCTTCGTATCGTAAGTGCGCCTTCATGTCTGCTCTTTGCAACATTTTCCATTTATGGGATGAGGCGAGGTCTCAACTGCTACCCACAATCTTCAATAACTGTCTTCATTGGGATTAGGACTGGGCCTGACACCCATAACTGTTCTCAGACGGTGCCAATGACTTCTGCAAGTCCATCCTACGCCTCAAGGCCATGAATGGTCTTTGTCTGTGACCAATGCGAGCTTTGTAGGTGGCAGTTTCATAACGTATGCACAGGGGTGATGTGGAGCGAGGTGCTTGGCGAAAAATCGCATGGCCCAACGAGTGAGCGACGACCATGTGGAAGGAAGTGATTGGCGGAGTGGAGGCTGGGACGAGGTTGTGGTGGCAAGGGAAAGGAAGAGGTGGTAGAGGAACGAGGGAGGTGTGATAGGCGAGGAGGAAGTGACGTGTAAGGGAGAGTGGAATGTGAGTAGGACAGATGTCGGGAGGGTATTTGAGCTGCTTAGGCCTCCAATCTTTTCGTTTTCCCTGTGGAAATCATGGGCATAATGCCACATGATTTACACCACAATGATCTTAAGGGTAAACCTCAATTTTTGTCTGATTCTTAAGAAATAGATTGCATCTCCTTGTGTTAACATGTTGAACTACAATGGGAATCAAAATCCCTTGGCATTCCTTTCCTAGCCCTTGGCCATCATAGCCCATTTTCCTCATGAGCTTGGAACCAATGCGTATAGTTTGCTTCTCAAAGTCACCAAAGGTTTCTTGAGAAAGGGGCTTAGAAAGTGAGTTTACCATGCTTGTCTCCATCATGGTCCTAGCTTTGACAGTGGCAATAGAAGGGGCTTGCTTGGTCTCTTGGACAACTGCTTCTAGATTTTTCAAGGCCTCTTCCTTCGTTACCAATTCATAGTATAGGTGAGCAATGACCTCGGTGAACTGCTCCTCTTTCCAACTATCCAAATCAATGAATTTCTCCCCCAACTTCAAGAGATGCAATATGCTCTTGTCTAATTCTGCCCTCATGACAATGAAGGAGTCATGGTGCATGGCAAGATCTTTCTCCAACTCATTTTCTCTCTGCCTCCAATACTAACTTTATTCTTTGATCTGCATGTTTAAGTCTCTAAACTCATCCAAATTCTCTCTGTTGAAATATTTTCCCACGTAGCTTCTTCAAGATCCCTGGCGAACCTACTTTGATACCGTTTGATCCGTAAACAATGGGCCTATGGCCTGTCCGTTTTATTGACATGAACCCTTTGCGGAATTGAATCTAATTCTCATTATATTTTAAGGCACACACTCTTTCATCAAGAGCAGTGTGAGGAAATGGTACAACGACCCCAGTAACTAACTGCTATAATCTTATTTCACTTTTCCCAAGCATTAATGAAATTGTATATAAGATAAATAAATGATTATATTGTAAACTGAGATTCTCATAGGCCGCAAGAAACTCAACCTCCCTCAAATCACTGTGTATAAAACTAAGATAAACGAATATGTTGCATGCTAGATGTTGGGTCAGTCAATAAATGAACCCAATCGTCCCCAATTACAAGGAAATCAATGTTGAGGTATGTGTGTACAATTAAAGGAACAACAACATAAAAACAAAACACCCAATGTTGTGCCAACATACTAAGCGATTGTTTAAAGGTGAATTTATTTAATTGCAGAAGGGATCATCCATGAGCACGGGTTGTTCATTTCGCATAAACACATAAATTCCTTTCACTAAAACAAATAGGTAATAGATAAATCACACACACCAAATTCTCATCAGTGGTTAAATGCACCATAATTAACATAGATTTATTTTTGCTCACAAAGTTCTTTACAAATGGTGAGCTATGCACGCTCAAAAATCTTGTGCATTGTCACTCACTAATAAAATGCAGATGACCATGGCTCAGAGATGCCTTCGCTCATCATGGATAGGCTCCTTGACTCCTTCGTCCACAATCTTCAAGCAGGATACACTCTTCGAGCTCTCATCTCTGCAAACTTCCCAAGTTCTCCTTGTCTCCTTTTGTTTCCCTGAGATCGTCGCAAACTTCATTATTTTATTGTGTTGCCTTTGGAAGACCAACTGTCACATGGTTCGTTTCCACTTCCAATTTCACCAAAAAAGACAAAATGGAATGAAAAAAAATTACAAGTTTATTTCAATTTTACGAAAGAATTTAGGCAAGGATATGATTCGGATCACATTTACTAGTTGGTTTTTAGTTTTTACTTATTAGTAAATGGTTGTAACCACAAGAGAGAAAAGTGGATCTAAATTTATTAGTTTCTTATCCTATTCTCAAAGCAAACACATGTATAAATAAGAGTGCCTTTTCCATTCCAAAGGGGAGGACTCTTGGAGAAAATGTCAAGTTCATGACGGAGTGAATAAAACATTTCACGATCTTCTCTTATATGGATTGTAAGTATGCATTTTTATTGTGTTTTATGATTTATTAAATTCTATGATGTCGTAGTTTAATTCCCCGCCTTGAATTCGTAGGAGAAAGAGCTCGTTCCATGAGAGCATGGTGGTTCTTTGTTTTATTTATGTAATTTTATCTTATAGTTAGCTTTCTTTATTAAATACAAGCATGGTGTGTTTCTTTTCCTTAAGAATGGTGTGATGGTTTGAATTGCTTTCTTTTACTTTGAAGATTTGATTGCTTGATTTGCTTATGCCTTTACTTTATCTTTACGCTTTTAAATTATGTCCAAGTATGTTAACGACCGTGTATGGTTTGTTTCCGAAAATTTTAGGAAGTTGTTAACTCTGAGATATTGAAAGAGCTGTGAATCCATAAGACTCGAATCTACGACTATGATATTTCTGGATTATGTTTTATATCACAAGATTTATTTGATTTGGTTTTATGCTTGGTAAAGCTACGTGAGTTTTTAAGTCTTGACTCCTAGAAATGATTTATCGAGAGAATTTCATTTTGAATTTAGTAGGATTAGTTTAGGTGCCAGTGTCTCACAAGCTTACAAGCTCCCAGATTGATAATTTAATGAACGACAATTTAAGCAATTAAATTGCCCAATAGTTCCTTTAGCCAATGGTTCCTCTCCTCTAGTGGACAATCATCTTTTGGACCTGAACATGCCAGCTCGAGACATAGACAAAGAAGAGAAGGACCCTCTAGATAAAAATAAGTTGGGTAATTAATGTTCTTCAAATATATCTGTATTATGGGCATCTTTTTTAGAACATCCACAACCAAATTTTGTAATGTAAACTCTCCTATCAGAGAGTAGACTTTTAATAGGATAGACATGATCAATTTAGTGTTGGATAAGCAATTTTCGCCATGCCTACGAGCACATTTTGGCTTAGTTTGTAACACCTCGCGTATTACGACTGCAAACTTTTTTTGATTACTATAATATCCACCGTTTTTTTATTTTTTATTTTTTTTCCACGTGGAAGAAAGCATGGGATACCCACCGAGTACTTCCCCACATTTCATGGATGGTAAATGAGGTAAACCATCGACCCTAATTGTGGGGCCTCGCCCCAGGGGAATAAAGAGAGTCAAACCTGTGACCAACAACACGCATGAAAAACTCACGTCTGGCTCTAGACCAATTGAGCTAACCCTTAGGGCTTAATATTAGAATACCCACCAGTTATTGCTAAAACAAAAAAAATAATGAATTTCATTCTTTGTTTTTAATCTTTGGCTTCCATGGTAACAATTTATATCCAAGCTTTCTACGGTTGGATTATAGTTAGGGTAAATTATTCACCCAAATTCTAATATATGATAAAATTATTTTACTCTATAAGTTATCAATATTTTCTAAAAGATATACAAATGCTTAGAAATTGAAATACTTCTACAAGAATATCACCAAACATTTAGTAATTAGTATTTTAAGAATAACTAAAATTGACAAAGATTTCTATAATTTTAAATAAGTATGGATCCTTAAAATTTTCCTTAATTGTGAACAGGCTCTAAAAAAATACTCTTTTAGAATTTCCATGTCCTTCCTTTATTGACACTTATTTCAAGAAAAATGTAAAAAGAATGATTAATATAAGGTTATATGGTTAAAAAACTAAAGGATGGAGTGGAATAGGTGAAGACCATGATAGTTGCACCAATTAAGGTTGGGAATGCCATCAAAGTTGGTAATGCCAACAACAAAAGTGTGATTCGAGAACTCATAGATGTTGCACAAAGTTATTTTGTTGGAATTGTCCTTAGAAGCTCCATTAAAGTAAGTATATATTTATTTGAATTTTGAATTTTTCAAACAATAGAAAATTCAAGGTTTGATTTTTTTAATATCTTAATTTCTTGTTAAATTAAATATAATTTAAAATAAATATTTACTACTATATTATATGAATACGTCACCAACTTTGTGATATCTCAATTAGTTCTTAGTAATTCAAAGGTTATCATAAACATATGTTAATACAATACAACATAAATTTGTTATAATAAACAATAAATTTGACAATAAAAATATATCAAAACCACATTTTATGCTTGTACTATTTAATGTATTTTCAATATGGTGGTTGTAAATGGTCGTTAAATTTTCATATCCAACATTATAAAAAGAAGAAAAAAAAATTGTCATTATAGATACCCATAATAAAACGACACATCCACAATATAAATGTCAAAACAAAGCATTTACATATCAATCTTTGTTGCCATTGCCCTGATTATCTTCCTCATTTGGCATTATAACATTGTTTTTCTCAAAAATATGTTTAGATCTCATATCATGTCTCAGTAGGAACCACCAATCCCCATCCAACACATCTAGGTAAAAAAACACTTGGTTGCAATGTTTTGGGAAAACATAAGATCAATCTTTGTTTCCATCACACTGATTATCTTCCTCGCTTGACATTATAACATTGTTATTCTAAAAATATGTTTAGATATTAGATCATATCTCAGTAGGAACCACCAAACCCCATCCAACACATCTCGGTAAAAAAACACTTGGTTGCAATGTTTTGGGAAAACATAAGGCTCCTTAGTTTTAACCCACATTTTTTTAGAGTTAATACATATTAGCCTACCATCGCAATCTTCCTTTACATTTATTTGGTCAAAAGTATCCTACCATTTGCAACAAAAAATAATGCATTGAAAAGATGAGAAGTCCATTTGCATGATCTCTTGTATCTTTCCAATGTAACCTAACTTCCCCTCTATTAGGTTTTGATCATGGTGGGTAGCATGACTAGATTGGTCGAACTCGACCTGCACTCCACAATCTTGTGTGATGTGTCCATCATCTACATACTCAATGCGAAAATGATTTCCATACGCCCACATAGATGGGAACAAATGCACCTGTAAAAATGTGAACAAATGACAATGTCATACGTCTAATAACCTGAGCATTAATAAAAATATATCACATGTTACGATTTAAATGTGCAATATTATAAATTGAACGTGGTACTTAGAGAGGTTATTATAGAGTTGCTACACCTGGTCCCTATGTTAAGTGCATTGAGATCTTCTGTACATGGGTTACAATCAAAGACTTGATATTTCTTTTGTATCTAGTTAGCCACCCACATATTGGAACATAGTTTTGGCATATTTTCTTTTAAATGATTAGGAGATCATGCTTCTACCATTCAATCGTTTGAATTCTTTCCTCTCACTATCTCATTTCCTTATTTTCTCTTCATACAACGCGACCCATGGTCGCATTGCCTCCACATTGTAAAGAACAAATTTATTGAAGATATCAATTTCTAAATTCGTTGATGTATACAAGGATTCAAAACAACTAGCATGAGATCAAATATATATTATCAACTTAAAGAATGAATTTATTGATGACATCAATTTCTAAATTCGCTGATGTATACAAGAATTCAAAATGAATAGCATGAGATCAAATATATATTATCAAATTTAGTGTAAACAATTGCTCTGTATAAAATTGATAAAATATAAGTGACTTACTCTTTAT
>SNQJ01S0080878.1:3768-27533 GCA_010110895.2 Picea sitchensis | reverse complement strand
GTTAGGGTTATGATTCCCCGATTCTTGATTTTTGGACAAGTGTCGCACTCGCACCAGATTCTTCTACCAATTCCGATCGCAACCACAGTTCGTGTAACCTTTCTCGCACGCTAACATTGCAGGATCCCTCCAAGCTACTTTAAAATATCTTTTCCTAACGCTTTGGTGGCCTGTTTACATGTTGTCCAAAGCATTTTTGCTGCTATTTTTTTTGTGTTTTTTTTTTACAGAAAATCAGGTGCAAATCAGTAGTTGGTACTTAGGGACTCCCCCCTAAGGTTGACACGCACCAACCTGAATGGAGAGGAGGCTTTCCCGTGACAATTTGGGGCACTCTCTCCTTGAATTATCAGTTTTCTATAACTGATTATACCCATATATCATATCTGATTGGAGGGTAGAAAAGTGTGCTAACAAATTGGCGTCGTTGTCGGGGAGCATAAGCCTTGGTAACACGACATTCAATGAGTTTTTATTTCATTTATTTACTTTGTTTTAGCTCAATTGGTGACTCCACGGGATACATGGGTGAGTTCATAGGGGAATGTATGGAGATCATCCTGATTAGACCCCACTCAAGGACTATTTCCATCCCTTAGCGAGCCAGAGCACTTGTTCCGAAATAATTCTTTTATCACTCCCACTACTAGTCCTACTCTCACAGTTGGTTTGGTTATTCTATTATCGGTTCAAGTGTATCTTCCATTCACTACTACAACTGTTAGAACTATGGTAAGTACTTCGACACCTCAAGTATCATCTACTTCTACCCCATCATCCTCAACTTCTTTAATTGTTCCTAGTTCTAGTGCTTCAATGGTTTCAAGTACTTTAGGTGTTTCAAGCTCTAGCAACATGGCAGGTAGGTTTAATTTTAATGCTTATGCTCCATTAGACATAACTACAATTGCGAGGAAAACTCACCCTTTTCCTACTACTAACTATGTAAAAAATCTTCCAAAGTTTCAGGGGAATAATGCAATTAATGCTCACATAGATAAGTTTTTGAAGGTATGAGATGATGAGGCAGTTGAACATGAGGACATGGCAATGAATATTTTTTACCTCGACTTTGGAAGGTGAAGCATGTGCATAGTACAAGTTTCTTCCAAACAATTCCATTGATAGATGGAATTCATTCAACACCAAGTTCTTAGAAAGAATTGGAAACAAACAAGATACTTCTCTCTTACTTAGAAACTTTTCAAATATTAACAAGCAAGAGAATGAGATTGTTTTGGAATTTAATACATGTTTTTCTAAAGCTTATCATAAAATTCCTACTTTTTCGTTAGACCCGATGCTAAGTTTCCTTTAATCTCTTATCTAAAGAAATTTGATGGAATTTTGGGTGTGTTGATCAAGCAAAAGGAACCCCAATCATTGGATGTTACTTTCAACAAGACAATTAAAACATAGAAATGCCTTTCATTAGACTTGAAGGTGCAAGTCCCTCTTACACACTTGCTTGACCCATAGGATAGGAGAACCTCAACCCCCCTGCGCCATATTGGGGTTTCACCTTGTTGACCAATATCTTATCACGTTCATTCATAAAGAAGGTTTTTAAATTGTGAAAAACAAAGTCAATATATTGTAGGTATTAGGGGGGGATGTAGGTATCAGAGGTTTTATACGCATTGGGGGGTATAAAAAGGGGTATCTAGTAAAAATAAGGGTTTCTTTTATTGTAAATATGTATTTGGAGGGGGGTTCAAAAAAAAAATTGGAGGTATTTATCAATATATAACGAAATTAGAGGTGTTCTTTAATATCCCACGAACGCGGGTGCTATGTCAGAGGTTCATTGAGTGAATACCCCGTATTGCACCACCATTACTAGAACCTAAGCAGGAGGAGGGGACAACTAAAGATGCAAATTTTGGGTTAGCAAATGCCCTAAGTAATAGGGTAGTGAATGTTGAGAAAATGTTACAAAATCAACTTTTTATCTCACCTCCAAAACCATTCCAGCAGAAGAAACCCTATCAATATGCCAAAAGGAATTATGAGCAGAAACCCCTAGCACAAACATCTAGAAAAACTACCTTGATTATGCCTCCTCCAGTATGTATTATCGAGCTTGTAGACTCTCTTAGCGCTGCCATTTTTTTTGTTTAGTTAGAGTTGGTCTTAGTCGAGTCCTGGCCTGTGTGTCAAAGCGTGCCAAGTCAGGTACTCAACAAAAAAGGGGTCAAAGTCAACAAGTGGTTGGTTGGCCCTTGGAGTCGAGAAGGGGTGTCAGAGTCAAAACATGTGTAAATGGTACGAGTATGTTCCCAAAAGGTCAGTACCTATCAAAAGGAAATTTTATGTGCTAAGGGTCGAGGCAATTTGTTAAATAGAAGTCACATCGGCAAGTGCAATGACCATCATCAGCTCATTATGAGAGCTGAAAGAATGAAAAATCACGGCGCTCGTATCACATGTGCCCTGCAGCGCTTATCAGTTGTACTTCACACGCCCCGAAATGTACTCATCGTGTGGATGTGTTACGAAAAATCTTCAGTTCATTTCGAAACATCCAATCATCATGAATTCAATGTTCCCTGGCACAAATTCCACCTCCCTCCTTCTCTGTTATAAATTCCAGATGTTCTGCACGCATTCTATTCGTCAGTCGGGCTTGTGCATTGTTTGTAGTTCTTCTTGCAAGCCCAGGTTGATCAAGTGTTTTGCCCTGGGCCCGTGCCAAATCCTTCGTGCGCAGGACAAATACACGTTGCACCATGGCAACCTCCCAAAACATAAGGAAGGGCACACGAAGTGGAAGAAGCACTGGGCCCGATCCCCAAAACTTGACATTGATCAACGAAGATCCAGAGGTCAGGGTGTCTTTCGAACAGTTCGGGTGCATGGCCTTCTAGAGGAAAATTCAAGGATTCAATATGAAACTAGATTAGTAGTTCGCACTCAGTTTCGACTATTTCTGTGTGGTGATCTCGGGTGTCATTTTCTAGGTAACTGAGGAAACTATGTCAACCGCGACAGAGATCCCTCTGCGCGTCGAAAGGTGGTTCAAAGGCATGCCTTTGGATGCGTGGTGCTATGAAGATTTCATCAAGCGAGATTGCTTAGGTGGGAAAATCGAGACATGCGTTCCGAGTAGATATTTACAGGAACCTTTTTTGAAACTGCTTGAATTAATTAGGAGATATTTCACCTGTGAAGGAAGGTTCAACATAATACATTCACATCACATTAGATTGTTGATGCACTCTACAGGAAGGAGGCCATTAAATCTACCCTTTTTCTTACACCAGAACCTCTGAGAGATGGCAGACAACGCCTAGGATGAAGTGAATAAATTGAAAAGGAAACTATCTCATGTCTCGCTAATTAAATTTCTTGTAGTGGAGGAATTAAGATGGTTGGAAAGAGACTGGGATTCATTCTTTCTCATAGCAGGCATCCCCAAGGATCCAAAAGGGAATTTCCCTCTACACGCGGAAAGGGTAATATCACACCGCGCGGAGGCTAGATTGGAAGAGGTTGCGCAAGAAAGAAAGATGTTAGAAGCCCTGTCCCCCCAACAACAACTACCCTGGAGAAGGGGCAGGCCAAAGAAGAACAAGGAAGTGGGGGAAACTCTAGTCCCAAGCTAACCATGCGCAAGGTCAATTGCCGAATAATTACTTATGCGCGCCATTCGACTAGAACCTGCCAAAGGTACAAGCTGAGAAAGTTGGAGCAGAATGAGGAGGACAAATACCAAAGGCACAGATGTTCGATGACCTTCTCAAAAACTGAAACAAGCACAGCTCGCTATCGCCGAGCTTTACCAGGAAAACAGAGAACTAAGACGACAGTTAGCAACAAAAACCTTTGAAGTGTCAGCATCACAAGGTCGTGAAGGAAATGCGACGTGGCTTAAGAGACATCTCAAGGAAGCGCAGGATACAATAGTACAACTATGTGAAACACAAAGGATAACTAAAGAAAGGAATGCAAAGCACCTCAGAGAATGTGAAGCGATCGAGGAGAAATTTCGTGCAGCACTTGCCAACACATAGAAGAAACATGATTAACTGAGTGAACTCTTGTATTGTCAAACATGTCATAGATATTGACAGGTTTGAAGAAGACATCGCTCTTAGACGGTTTTGTCATTTTGGTAATGACTACGACATGTAGCAATCACTCACCACGTATGTTACAACCCAACAAATGAGCGTGCGAAAGAAATCAAGGCCGTTATAGTGGATGGCAGGAGTCTGACAGAGTATTTGATTGTTTGGATATCCTGTCGAAGGAAGGTATCGACACATCACTCTCCCCATGACGATACCTTGTTGATAACCAAATCCCCGTGGAAAAGACAAGTGGTCACGATGTGACCGAATACAATTGGTTTCTATTTTTTGGAAAGGTGTCATGTGAAAAGTCATTTAACGGAGAACAATCAGTTTCCTAAATTCTAAGGTTAGTAGATAGAGAGCAGGGCAGCCCAAGCGGCACCCTCGCCTATATATTTGATCATTTCAATGTAAGCCAGGTTGGTTGGCAAAACTAGTGTAGACAATGACTATTGAATGTAGTTTGAACTCGATCTAAATTTAATGAAAAATTCCTGAAGATTTGATGAAAAGATTCTAATTGTAGCAGTTGGATGTATTGTTTCCTTTCTTAGCGTACGTGTTTCCTGTATTCTTTATTCATATCTATTTCTGTCTGAATCAGAACGTAATTTCAAACCTGGGATTCGCTCTCCAACGCCCTGGGATTCACACCATTCATACAAACCATTTTCCTCTAAGTTAACTCTGAATTCATCCTTAGAGGTGCTTCGAGTTACTTTATGTGTTTTCCCCCCTCGCCACACACCATGATTTTAAACTGAAGATTGTTGCTCGCTTAGCCTTTATCCTCTCAAGTTCAGTCACTGAGTCATTTGTTTCTATCGTTTTCTTGAATCGACTCCATAGCCCAAGGTCTTACTCTCTTGCGCCAATAGAAACATAACTTATTATTCAAAGGTGTTAAATCTAGCCGACATTTTAAATCCATATCTTGTACCGAGACAAAGTCTCCTGAGAGAGCCCTCTCCAATTTCGAAAGGCTAGTTTCAGATCTCAAAGTTGGTTTGTAGGTTCCCTCTGTCATTCGTTTCTCAGCTGAATGAAGTTTACAAAGAGATAACCGACTCCCTCATAGTGAAGCATCATGTGTTGTCTTTTCTCAAGTTGTGCGCTTAATTGAACAGGAAGATGATTATTCAGGAGACCATGAGCATACTTTCAATGTTGTGGCCAACTTTGGTCCCATATATGAACCACATATATTTCAAGCGTCATATTCTACCCATTTTATACCTCATAGTGATTTCCAAGTTGATCCAATTCAGTGGAAATATTTGCAACCAAACATGCAGCCAGTTCACACACAATAGGTTACTCTAGAGGACATCCAGAGAGCCAATGCAACTAGCACAGTTATGGTGGCAGAGATCACTAAACAATATGCATGTAAGGGAAAGGCTCAAGTTCCTCCATTATTTCCTAGAGGTGAGACTTTCACAGCTCAGGTAAGTAAGAATGACCCTCCTTTGCTAAATCTTCTAGTTCAATCTAAGTCTTCTGGTTTTTCTTTAGAAAGTGAGCTTGCGAAAATTAAAATTATTGTGTCTTTGAAAGAGTTGATTCACATGCTTGCTCATAGAGAAACAATTACTAGATTCATTGGATCCAAGGATGTAATAAACCACATAGATGATAATCCTCAAATCTTCCTTGGTCTCAGTAAGGCTATGAGTTCTCCTACTTCGTTTTATGTTTCATTGCTAGTAAATGGTTTGATATTGATAAATTGTATGTTAGATTCCAGAGCATCTAATAACATTATGACTCTTGAAGTTATGTGTGAACTTGGATTACAGATAACCAAACCATACCAAAACATACAAGTAGTGGATTCTAGGGAGGTGCCTTGTTGCAGAGTCATCAAAGATCTTCAGGTTTGTTTTCTTGCATGTCCAAAGAAGGTATTGATTATGGATGTACTTGTCATTGATTTTCCTACGCAGTGGGGCATGATTCTTTTGAGAAAGTAGGCTGCAGATGTAGGGGGTTCTATTCATATGGATCTATCCTATGCAGACATTCCCATTTCCAAGGTCGAAAAGGTAAGACTATACAAGAGCATAAAATGTTGCACAATGTTGAGGACTCACGCATTGGAGACAATGATCGACTTTACCCAAACCTGCAAGACCCCTATGCAGAAGAGACAAACTTAGGTGCATATGTACTTACAGATACTCTGAAGGTTCCTTTTCCATTTGTACTAGTGCATGAGCACAACGATATTTGGACTATGAATTTTGAAGAGGCTCTCTCTAGAGAGGGATCAAGGGTAGGGGTCGTCATCACTTCCGCTTTAGGTATGAATTTTCCATTTTCTTCTCATTTAGAATTTGATTTCACTAACAATATGGCAGAATATGAATCTTTGTTGTTAGGATTATGAAAGTCCGAGAAGATGGGAGTCAAATTGTTGAAGGTAGAAGGTGATTATGAGATTGTGGTCCATCAGGTAAGAATGCAATGTGAAGCTCAGAATCAGCAACTGAAGAGGTATATAAATGTTTCTTGGGATGAAATTGAATATTTTGATGCATTTAATAACTCTCATGTTGATAGGACTTTCAATAAGATGGTTGATTCTTTGGCAACTTCTATTACTCTTTTTCAACCATGGCTTACTAATCCTTATATTACACATATGGTTGAAGTCTCTTTCCTCCCTTTTTTTCTAGATAACATAGGCTCATGGCAAGTATTTGAGGATGATAGGCATATCTTGAATTTTGTGAATTATGCTAATGAGTTTTTTTGACCATACTATTGATGAAATTCAGGAGGGTGAAGAGGTTCCCATGATCCAACTCAAGAGAAAAAAAAAATCCTAGGGGTTTGGTTCCATTAGAAAAATTATTTGATAGATCTGATGTATTTCATGGAACTAATAAATATTATGTTGACCAATTGGTGGATAAAGTTGACATCAGCAACAAGGACACACCAAGAATCATCAAGTTTGGTAAAGGTTGTACCCCAAAGGAGAAGAAAAGGATTGTGAACTTCGTAAGGGAATGTAGGGATGTATTTTCATGGTCCTATCACAAAATTAAAGACTACGACCCTAAAATCATTAACCATGCAATACCATTGTTGAAGGGAACCAAACATTTCAAATAAAGACTTAGATTCATGAACCCAAAGGTGGCGCCCATTATCCAAAAAGAGCTATAGAAACTATATAATGCCAAAATAACTGAACCAATCAGGTACACTCATTGGGTGGCCAACTATGTGCTCGCCAAAAAGAAATTAGGTGAGATTAGCATATGCATTGACTTTCGAAATCTAAACTGTGTGTTCTCAAAAACAACTACCCCTTACCCAACATGGCACATGTTCTACAAGTTGTCATTGGTTTAGGTATGATGTCCATGTTGGATGGATTCTCAGGGTACAAAAAAGTATTGGTTGCGAAGAGAGACATGTATAAGATGACATTGATAATTCCTTGGGGAACCTATTCTTACATTCATATGTCTTTTGGTTTAATGAATGTTGGTGCTACTTTTCAGTGTGTTATGAACGTTGCTTTCTCTGATTATATTTTTAAGTTCATAGTAGTATACCAGGACGACATAATTGTTTATTCTAAAGATATAAATGATCATGTTACTCACTTGCAGAAAATATTTGACAAGTGTAGGTCTCTTGGAATTTCACTCAACCCAAAGAAGTCAATTCTTGAGTTGTTTGAAGGAAATTTTCTCAAGCACATAGTTTCCAAGGAAGGTGTAAGGATTGATCCTAAAATGGTCAAAAGAATCATGGCGATCCCTCTTCCAGCTAGCAAGAAATCTATTCAGTCTTTCTTCGATAGGATCAACTTCGTGAGGCGGTTCATTCCCAACTTAGTGGAGATAGTCAAACCAATATCAAATATGTTGAAGAAGGGACATGACCTCAAGTGAAGTGATGAAGCCAAGAAGGATTTTGAAAAATAGGATTTGTGTCACTCACTTATTCTTGTTAGTCCAATTTATCAAAAAGATTTTCAAATTTTCTCATTTGCTTTTGATTCTACTATGGTTGTTATGCTTTTGCGGGAAAATGATGATGGATTGGAGAAACCCATAAATTTTATGCGAAAGGCCTTGCAAGGATCAAAACTGAATTACAAATTGATGGAAAAGAAAGCCTCTGCTCTCGTGAAGGGGTTTACCCACTTTAGGCCCTATTTTTGGAATGCTCGAATTGTTGCTTATGTTCCCCACCCCATGCTCAAAGAGATTTTAATTCAGAAAGATCACAATGGAACTAGGGGGAGGTGGATCACAAAGATCCAAGAATATGACCTTGAGTTGGGGCCTACCAAGTTGGTTAGATGCCAAGGAATAGAAAAATTAATGGCAGAAAATAACTTGGAAGTAGTGTAGGATCAATAGGTAATTCCACAGGTAAATCTTTTAACTGGTCCTTTTAAGAATTTTGATTGGTATAAAGACATTCTCCTCCTTTTGACAAATTTATCATGTCCTCCTAGATTCACCAAGATGCAGAGGTGATATTTGCATCTTCATGTTTCCAAGTATTGTTTTTGGCAGGGCAACTTGGGATGGAGGAATCTTGAGGGAGTAATCTTGCAATGTGTGGACGACGAGGAGTCCAAGGAGCTCTTCAAAGAGCTTCATTCTAGAGTGTGTGGTGGGAATTTCTCTACTCGAACCACCACACACAAGATTATGCGTGCAGGATATTATTGGCCAACATTATTCAAAGACGCACATTCATATGTTTGAGCATACGAGACATGGCAAAGGTTTGAAGGAAAACAAAAGTTTCTTGCTTTGCCTTTGGATCCAATTATAGTAGATGCCCCTTTCCAATAGTGGGGTCTTGATTTTATTGGATAGTTCTCACAAAGTTCTAGAGGTTGGAAACACATAGATATTAGTAGCTACAAATTACTTCACCCGATGGGTTGAAGCGGTTCCACTGAAGACATCATCTAGTGTTGTTATTATCAGGTTCTTGGAGGAGAATATCCTCACTAGGTTTGGAGTTCCACAAAAGCTTACGATTGATAATGTTAGTGTGTTCACATTGGTTGAGTTGTTTTTTTGTTTCTCAATATGGTATCACTTTGGCTCGTGCAACTAATTATTATCCACAGGGGAATGGTTTAGCAAAGTCAAGCAACAAAAATCTTATCAGAATAATCAGAAAAACAATCGGGGATAACAAAAGAGCTTGGGATAGTTGTCTCAAATATGCTTTGTGGGCGGACATAATTACAAGGAAGAGATCAACAGGTAAGATCCATTTTGAGTTGGTCTATGGATTGAATGTTATCTTTCCTATTAACATGAAATTGCCATCATATAAGTTATTGGTAAAATTTTCCACCAACAAGGATGCATTGCAAAATCACATTGATGAGTTGGTGCAACTAGAGGAAGATAGGATTATGGAATATACACACTTCATGGATAATCAAGGACAAATCAATAAAGTATTTGACAGAAAGGAAAAGGAAAAAAAATTCCAAGTTGGGGACGTGGTCTTGTTTTGGGACAAGAAAAATTAAAAAGCAGGTGACCACGACAAGTTTGATAGCCTTTGGTTGGGTCCATATCGCATCGATGTTGCAGTGGGACCTAACACATTTCAATTGGCTGATTTGGATGGTGATCTCATGGGGTTACTGGTTAATGGGAAGCGTTTGAAGTACTTCTTCTAATGAGGGACTTAGTCCCAACAATTTTGGGTTTTGGGGGAGTATTAGATTAGTTCCTTTTCCTTTTCCACATTGTCATTTCAGTTTTTCCTTCTTGCTGATTTTTAGTTTTTAGGAAAAAAAATTACCTTCGTTTGTAGTGTCTTTTCCTTTCAGTTATTTACTTTTCATCCTTGCTTAAGTGTTATTGATTTTTGCGAAACTATATTAGTGTGTGGTTGTGTCTTGTGTTATCTTTCCTTTCATAGAATAATGTATGTCCACTATTTCTTTTTTGGGGTCAAATGAGTATCTTAACTTTCATATGACGAGCCCTTGTGTCTATCATTAGAGTGAGCCTGGATGGGGGTCTCATTTGTTCATGTTCCCAAAGAATTGAGCCTTTAGGATGGGTAGTTGAAGAGACATAGGAGAGTCTTGCATCATCTTGTGTCTTGTCTCTTCATTCCTTATAATCAAATCTTTTTCTTTGAGTCAGTCATCCCCCTCATCCAACAATAGGGATATGATACCTGGTTTCTTCATCTTATATCTTATTGAGTCATTACTTCACGCCGATGGAAGAGAGACATCATTGCTCTTCTTTTCAGCGGGTCATCCTATATCGACTTCGACACAATATCTACACATGACCCAAAAGTAGAGTGCCTTGGAAGTCATTAGCCTCATTGGCAGTTACCTCACATTCGACAAGCCGGAGTATCATTGGACCTTGATTGGATGATCTTTGTCATTGTCCGACTTTAGAACATCTTTCACAGCGACGGGTTTTTCTTGTACCTTAGGACCCATTTTCATTATTGGTGGTATTCATTCGCACTTGGCAGGTGTTTACATTATTGACATTTGACTAAGTGACTCTCTCCTTTGTGTCAACATCAACACATTTACCGTAGGGAGGCATGTACCTACTGGGTGGTAGCGGGTAGCGGATTTGGATGGGACCCCTTGCGTTTCATTTTTCAATGGGAGGTTTTATATTTCTTTGACTCCATTTCCCATTAGACGGGCTTTGGTATCATAGATCAGCTTACAAGATCTTCTTGGTCAACTTACAGGGGTTTGTACTTGGTACATTCCTTTAGTTCTCACAAAGCACCAGTTTCAGTTTTTAGACACATRGATTCATATGGTTCTCGACATCCCACAGGGGGATCCCGTCCCCTTAAGTCATCATTGTTAACCCCTAGATTTTCATCCTTGAAAATCTTGAGGGTTAAGATCCAACATGCATTATTTGGCTAACAATAAGAGATTTTCCCAAAGTTTTAGCACTTTTGTCAACCAGTGGTTGGTTCCCATTAGAGACAAGTACAAGACTGGTATATGGTTGTTTTTTGTTTTAGAGTTAGAGTTAGCACAGTTTCACATGGATTTGAGAGATATTTATATATATAGCAAGTGACCCTACTTTTTAGGAGACAATGATCGGACACTCATTTGACAATTTTGAGCATACAAAGGTAGTCCTTGTTTGATATTGAGCCCAGTGACTTTTTTTTGGGCAACATGCAAGTACTTTATATTTTTAGCAGGTTGAGCTCCAGGCCTTAGATCAAGATTCTAAGTATGCAGTATTGATCCTTGAGACATCCTGAGCCTTCGGGACCTTTTTCAGGGTGACTTGTCAGTATTTCTATTTTTAGCAGATAGAGCACTAGGGCTTGCATGTCAATTATGATTGTGGATTTGGAATCCTCACAGAAAATTGAATCCAATGAGTATGATATCATTGACATGAGAGGACATTCTATTATTAGTAGTGTCTATTTTTAGACATGTGACACATGGCGGTGTTCTCCTAGTCATCTTGGACCTTTTTGACAATTTCCTATTTTTTAGGAGCCAAACCTTATTTTTAGCAGTTTCTATTTATAGCAAGGGTGGTCAACTCCAAAGGTGACAATTGGCAGGGTCAAATTCTTACATATGGTGATGATACAATGTGACATGTAGTATCTACTTGGCATCATTTAATTGGGGGGNAAGGTAACATGCATTAAAAATAGAATTAATAAAGTAAAAGGGGGCATGTGGGTGAGGTGGAAATCTCATGGAGATGATTGATCCAATCAAGGCTAAAATAAATCACCTAAATTTCTCTCCCTCACCATTAACTCACTTTCCATGGAATGAATTCCACTAAAATCCCTTTAATTATCTCTTAAACACAATCCCTAAAATGTAGGGTGCATTCCCCCTCCTTGGTTAACTCATGCATATCTTAACCATTTTTATCCCAAGAACATGCATTGGATTCCTAAATTTATCCTCCATGTGTTTCTCTTTCTCCTTGAAGTAAAAGTTCATTACTCCAGTCATATTATCTCCCTCTTTATTCATGAATGTGCCCTTCACTTCCTCTCTTTCCCTCACACGTGTGGCACTTTTCTCTTGAGTACTCCCTCTTCTTTTATGCATGTGCTACATAGCCTTCCTATCTCCTATTCCATTGAACATTATTCCACTAAAGCACCTCTATAAAACCCTCAAACCTCACATGTGGCTCCCTTATTCCCTTTTCGCATTCACTAAGCGCACCTCTCTCCCTAAAAAATAGGGTGTATCCCTCTTATTTGTGCATATCTTATTCCTTTATACATTGACTATCTTATTTATCACGTGAGTTAACTCCATCTAGCTTATCCATGCTTTTCTCCTACTCCCTCTCCTTCACTCATGTGCACACTCCTATTGAATCCCTCCTATGCACCCTCATTCATTCACTTGGTAAAGTGCACCCTATACACTATATATTGGAGGTCTCTACATGGATCATGGGTCGGACTTTTGTAGCAGAAACATACATTATTCTCTTTCTCATCTCTCATTCTCTCTACTCTAGCTACTCTTTCTTGAGCAAGGATAATCATTGTACTGGTTGTGGACTTGTCTATTGTGGCACAATCAACCCTTTTGCAAGCTTATAATAAAGAAATGTTGTGTTTTTGACGAACTTTCCTTCTTGTTGGTATTACGTTCTTACCTTTGCAAATTGATTAAGTAGTTCTTTACCATTTATTGTGGTATTCATCTATCTTTTAAGTGGTTTATTTTCTTTCTTCTTTCATCTCTCTCACGCTAACACAGCAGGATCCCTCCAAGCTACTTTAAATTCTCTTTTACTAACGCTTTGGTGGTGTGTTAAATGATTCCCAGAGCATTTTTGCTACCATTTTTTGTGTGTTTTTTTGGCAGAAAATCGGGTACAAAACAACAATCAGTACTTAGGGACTCCCCCATCAGATTGGCATGCACCAACCAGAATAAAGAGGAGGCTTTCTCGTGACAATTTGGGGCATTCTCTCCTTGAATTATCCTCTTTATATCGTTGATTTTATCCATATATCAGATCTGATTGGAGGGTAGAAAAGTGTGTTAACACCCTACATGTTGATTCCTCCAATTTTTTCCACTTTGAAAGCATTGAGATAGATGAAAAATAATATAATGATCCAATCCAGATCATACCTTCCCATTTAGTGAGGATTTTGATCCCCAAAATCTTTACTAAATGAATTGAGGAAATTTTTCCTCTACCTTCTCCCTGGAGTATCACTTAGTTTTTCCTAGAAGTTGTCCTTTCAACCTATTCTACCAAAAGTCATGTTGCCCCTGTGTTGTAGTTTTGTACCACTTCTGCAACATTGTGTCCTCTGCCAACCCTTCTTGAGCACCTGGTTTCAAGTCCTCTATTGAAGGTAGGACCTGCTCCTCCTCCTGATCCAACATGGAAGGCTCATAGAGTTTGAGATTCTCCACATTCACTACTGAGTAAATGCACATGTATGGGGGTAGAATTAGTCTATAGGCATTATCTCACCTTCTCCAATATCTCGAAAGGTCCATACCATAGAGCCTTGATCTTCTTACCATGACCCTATTATCTTTCCTTGTTCAGTTGTAACCAAACTTTGTCCCCCAACTTTGAATGACTTCTCGGTTCTATGTTGATCATGCCCAGACTTGTATTTTTCCTGTGACTTCTTCAACGTCTGTTGTACTTGAAAATGGATTTTCCTATTCTTCTCATCAATTTTTTCTGCTCTCAATGCATCTCTTATGAGGTCCTCTCTCACTCCTCCTTGTTTTCCATATAAAACATCCAAGGGTGAAGGTGGAAAATATCCAAAGCAAGTTTCAAAAGGTGACTTACTAGTAGAAGTGTGGACTGCTCTATTATAAGAGTGTTGTATGTAGATCAAATTTCCATCCCAGATCTCCAGATACTTTTGATTGTAATTCTTCAAAAGTTGCATGAAAGTCCCATTGAATACTTATGTCTTCCCATCTGTCTGTGGATGGAATGTTGTAGATCTCTTCAACTTAGTGTCCATATTCTCCCACAATGTAGTCCAAAATGCACTKAGAAATATGGTATCTTTGTCTAAGATGATGCTCCTTGGTATCACAAAGTGCACCCAGACTTGTTCAAAGAACATGTTTGTTGTTTATTGTCCTTTGATGTTCTTTTTACAAGGCATGAGAATGCACATCTTGTTGAACATGYCAACTACCAAAAATAAATAGTCACGTCCCTTCCTAGTTGATGGAAAACCTTCTACAAAATCAATGGAAATGSTTTCCCAAGGTTGAGTGGGTATATGTAAGGGAAAATATATACCTTGCTTCTTGTTACATGGCTTACTAGTACAACAAAGTATACATCCTCTAATATATCGTGCTACATCTTCTTTCATTTTGGGCTAGTACACATACCTYTGTAAGTTGTCAATTGTCTTCCCAACACCAAAATGTCCTACAACCTTGTAGGTGTGAGCATCTTTGATAAGTTGCAAGTTCACCTTTAAGGACACAAAGCTTGCCGAGCTTGTAGAGTAACCCATTCTATAAATGATAGTCAACCTTATTTTCACCTTCTTATATATGAATTTGACCATGTAGCTATTGAAACACCTACTTGAAGTCCTCATCTTATGGGTATGCCTCTATGTATGCATCATGGGTAAAAGGCTCCATGTGCATCTGAGTTTCCAAAGTTGTAATATTCGATGAGAGTGCCCTTCAAAGCACGTCTGTCAACCTATTTATGTTTCCCTTCTTATACCTGATGACTATATGAAATTGCTATAAAAACCCATCCACTTGTAATGTTTGGTTTTTTGTAGGTTACTCTAGGCATGCAAATACTATAGCAGTTGGTGATCTGTGTGGCTGGTGGTCTCATTGTCCATTAGATAGTGCTTCCACTTCTTGACAGCTTGAACCGGGGCATAGAGTTCATTGTCATAGGTAGGGTAGTTGAKAATTTCCCCATGAAATATTTCATAATGATATCATACAATCCTTCCTCATATCAAAACTATTCCCATGGCATACCCATCTGCATTAGTCTCCACTTTGAAAGGATTTTCAAATTTGATAATGTGATAACTAGTGCTTGACTGATYTTTCTTTTCAAATCATCGAAATCCTTTTGTTGATTCTTCCCCCACTGGAAACTCTTACCACTCACTATTATGATGTGGAGTGGTGAAACTACTATTGAAAATGAAGCTATGAACTTCCACAAGTATTGTGCTACCCAAAAAAAACTCCTAACTTTAGTAACATATGTAGGAATTGGCCATTTCATGATATCCTCCATCTTTGTGGGATATATATTGAGCTTCCCTCCATCGATCACATACCCAAAATACACCAAAGATTGTCGAGCAAACTCACATTTCTTGAGGTTATCCAACGACTATTGCTTCTTCAGAGTCTCTAACACCTACATGATATGTGAGATGTGATCCTCCCAAGTAGCACTACAAACCAATATATCATCCACATAAACTATAATAAATGAATCTAGATATGGGTGTAATACATCATTCATCAGTCTCATAAATGTAGCTGGTGCATTATAAAAAACAAATAGGAACAATTGTTTTATCCGAATAGGAACAACTGAGGGAATGACATTCTCAAGGTTGAAATACCGAGACCACTTATTCAGATATATTCATCTAGTTCCTAGAAAATATGGCCTTCATTGTAACATCCCCATATTTAATCCCTACAAAATTATAATGTAATTGTATAAATGTGAATTAGGTTGGTGAGCCGATGTGTTGTGGTGAAGGGACCATATTGATTTAATGTGGCCTGGGGGCCTAATTGTATATTATGGGAATTGAATTAATTAATAAAAATAGTAATCATTGGTTGTGATATGAGAGGAATGAAAACGATGGGGGGCTTTGATTCCACAAGAGAGAGGGGTCAAGGGGGGAATTGTTCATGGGTATTAATCCAAACCACATTCCTGAAATTATTATCATTGTGTATAACCTTTTATTTGTTGCTCAGTGTTCCCAAATCCAATCATTTAACTCATGTAAGAGGGTGGATGTGAGAAGTCATATCTCATAGTTATTGGAGAACATGGGTTGAAGTACACTCATCTTTGGGAAGAGTGAGAGTCAAGAAAGAAAGGGAGAAGAAGGGAAATTCGTATGGAGAAAAGGGACAAGTTTTACATGAAAATTTTGGGCAGCAAGAAGAGAGTTGAGTGCTAGGAAGAGCACCAACCATGTTGTGTTGGAAGGCAGCCATTGTTTGGTTGTATTTTATGATAAGAAAGAGGTATTTGTGCTTGTAAAACATGGTGTGATCATGTAGTGCGTTTTCCTGTTGAAGAAATGGCTCAAGAGCCTTGTGAAGGCTATTGTAGAGCCAATTCCTAGGAGGATTGGAACTGTTATAGGATTTGAACCTGGGTTTTGGGGTTGTTGTGTGTGGAGAGTGTACATACAAGAGGGACAAATCTCCTTGTGGAATCATAGCCTCAGCTCAAAGGTGGCCTGCTATTGAGAGAAAATGAACAACAACACCTATGGCTAGGAGGTTCATCCTTCATACGTAGCTAGTTGGTTAAATATTAACATATAAGTTTTCTGTTGTTTTTAAGATGATATTCCAATGTTTAAATGTTTTATATTAATGTTGTGTGTTTTTTGCTTTGCTTGAACAATTGCATTGGTGTTTTTCTTTATGTTGTAGATGCATTTAGAATTATGGTATCATACATGGTTAAATTTGTGTGTGATATGTAGTTGGTAAGTTACATGAAATTAATTATAAGAAAATATTAACTTCAGATGTGTATTCCACACATAATGTTTTTTAGTTGAGCATGGGTACGTAATGTTCCTCAGTTGAGATATTACATTCACAAAACAAAGCTCGTATGAGAAAGTTCCAGTCGGAACAGTTAAGGTAAAATTTTGGAACCAATTTACTTCTAGAGAGTATAACTCCTTGATCAAAAGTCCGTTTGAGACACATGAACAGTCTATGGAAATATTATGAACCATAGAAACATCCATGGAACTAGAATTGGAATCTCTATACATAAACATGTACAGAAAGAGAAAGAAGACACTTGTAGCATAGAGGACTAAAAATGTAAAACAATCAAACTTTTGTGGGCCATAACTAACAACATGGAGCTCGATTAAGGGTGAAATTGTGACAAATTGTTTAGAACATAGTCATGGACACACCCAGTTGATATTCTATCAAAATCCCAAAGGATATGGGGTAGGGATGCATGAACATGGATAAAATTTCTAAGCCATGAGAAAGTACAAAGGGGCAAAGTTGTCATTTCCAGATTGTTGTAGATTTTGACTCGAGTGTCAATTAGACAATATGAGAGTTGTTGTGAATTCGGCATCGACATTTTTATCTATGTCACATAGAAAAGTTTTCTTGGTTCTCGATATATTTACCTCTGTAAGTGGAAAAATTTTGTGTTTGAGATTATTTGCACCAGGGAGAAAGCTGCACAAAAGAGGTAAATTGGCAATATTCAATTGCCTCTAACTTTCTACTCTGTGCTTAGAATTGAGAAAGAAAGTAGTAAGTGGAAATATATTGGATAGGAGAATCTAAATATCCACTCAAAACTTAGTTTTGATCCAAATAATTCTTAAGGAATATAAGGAAGGTCACTGGTGAACTTGAAGGACACCATTGAGCAGAATGATAATTTTAGGAAGCCATAATTTTTGGCTCGTAAATCAAATTGAAGCATGAGTATGGTCATTGGAGAGGTAATCCAAAGAGAAACATGATATAAGGTCTAAGTTCTCCAAGGGATCATTGGGTTTCTCCATAAGGTTGTAGAAAAACTAGGATTGGATTCCATGAACCATGTAGTTACTCAATGTGAAGATTTTTTCAAATAATGTCAAAATTTGGAGGAACTTTTCTAGAGGATGGAGGTGAGTGCCAAAGGTAATTGTTAGGTAAGGAAGAGTTTATATGCTCATGATAGTTCATATGCATAAGTATAGAGGCACATATGAAGTGAAACAACCTAATAATGGATTTAAAAAGGAGGGTTGAGCTTATTAACATGACATTGTTAATAAACGGAGAAACACTCAAGTAGAGAGTGTTGTGTGAAGGGATTGCTAGAAAGAGGGAATATTCCACAAATGAGGATTGTGGGGGTCTTATCTAGATTAATCCTAGGGTCCATTAGAAAGGGAAGCAGTTCAAGCTTGTGCAGTTGGTTGAAGCATCAAAGAGCTGCAAAGAGTAGTGCGGGGTTGTAGAGCAGGTGATGCAAGGATGGAAAAGGACTCAAGAAGAGCAGAGAAATAATAGTATTCAATTGTTATAGAGTTTGAATGGCTTGCAAAGGAAAACCAATAGAGATTCTCACATAAAGTACTAAGTCAGTAGGTGAAGAATGACATTTGTGTGCATAGGGAGTTAAGGTGAACCCCATATCCTTAAATGTATAAATGTAGTTAAGGATACATATTTTGCTGCAAGAGAAGGAAAAAGGATATCATGAGATGGGGTGTGACTCATGGAGTGGATGAGTCATGTCTATGTGCAAGCATAGGAATGCAAAGAAAAGAAATGGATAGATATGATCTAAGAACTTTTGTTTAAAAGTACTCAGAATAAGAAAGTTGCATCTATTATTAAAGTGCATAGCGAATGAAGGATACAGGTGCAAATGGAGGAGTGTAGCATTCCATTTGGAGCAAAGTGGTATTGAGTGGTCAAGTAGTACTTCACAGTGAATCACTCCATAAAGTGAAGAGAGATATTTAAATTTGAGAGAAGCCATGGATAACAAAAGATATTAGAAGGGATGACATAAAATAAACTTTTCAGAATATTGAGATACCAATCAATGCTAATGGTATTTCAAGACCGATTTGGTCAAGGAAATGGGGAGTGTTAATGTTCAAATAGAGTATTGCATGTTACGACACTATGAATATTGAGAATTTTAGCCAAAATATGTTGGGATAGGATTCTCTGCATAAACGAAGTAGTAGTGAGATGGAAGCACTAGCGGATCTAATGGTTGGAAATGAAGAATGGTCAAGTGGGGCTCAACTGGAAGGCTTAGGATAGGGGCCAGTGGTGCACAATTGAGCAAAATGGAAGTGCGCAAGGTAGTGAGGTTCTACAATAATTCAAGGACAACCATCTACAATAATAAAAATAAATAAACAAATAAAGTTGAAATAAATATGCATTGGAGTGCATGATAGAATTGATGCATGAGGCATACAATAAAGATAAAATGCATATGCATGAAATAGGAATGAAAGATCATGTGCTTGGTTCACATTGATGTGAATTTGTGCATGTGGACATGCTTGAACATGTTGGTGGAATTCTTGTAGACTGAGAGTAGTCTGTTGATATATATGTGAAATAATGATGCTAAGATATTTGAATAAAAACTAATGATGGATTGTGTGTCTAGGAAAAGTGTTTATAGCATGGCTAAAAATGACAGTGATACTACTACTTATGTTAGCCATCCATATGAAGACAAATGAGGATGGTGAGAATGTTGATCAAGAGGTTCATGAAGGGAGCCTATGAGCTTCTACAAAGTACCAGTTGATCAGGTAGTATCAAGTAATGTAATAACAACCATGCATGTATGCATTTGGTTTCTTATGATGCATAAATACGAAATGGAATTGAGGTAAGAATTTCCTCAATTAAGTTCTCAACATTTGAATTGATGTAAAGGCAGGGGGCCTTGAGTATGCAAATATTATTTTTTTCTTGAATGCATTTATGAGAAATTTAGTTGTATATTGTGTCATGTTGGTTATGGGATCATAACCAAGTCAAGACATGAGACACACTCTTGCGGTAGCAATGAATTCCATTAGAGATGGTGATGTGTGAGGCCGGGTTGAGATTGGATTTGGAAAGACTATAGTTCCATCCATGTGCATAATGGTTTTCCCCTATATAGTCGATGTTTGGGTTGCAACCTCTTTGTTGACACGAGAGAACACTAAGAGAATTATATTCCTAGTGTTGTGTGTGGGTTGAAGAGGAAGGTATCCAAATAATCGAAGAAGTAATTGGGGAAGAGTTTGGATGATGTGTTGAGGCGTGGGCCATACCTTCCAAATCATATGGTGGAGTACATGACATGAGCATATGGTATTTCAGAGTCAATGTAAGGATGCATTGTGTAAATCTGGCCATGATTATTGGCACATTGGTTTTAGTTATTGGTAAAGTTTAATTGCATTATGAAAATCTTTGTGTGTTGATAATGCATGTACAATGAATGATAGTTTCATTTTAGATAATACGATTAATGGTCGAATTCCATTTTTAACGTGAATAATGAATAGAAATGATTGAATTGTTGGTAAATTACAATTCTAAGATCATTTCATGAACTACTAAAAATGTGCATGAGTGATAACAATCTTGTTTGGATGCAAGAAATTTGAGGAAATTGCAGGTAGAGTATACTTGGATATGGAAATGATGTAAGCCCATAAGAAATACTAATACCTATATCTACAAAACCCAAACATAATGAGGATAAATCTCATGCCTAGGAAATTTTATTCTCATGTATAAAACAAATTTGAGAAATTGAAAATTGAAAATTGTTATGATATGCTAACAATTTGTTTGGCTACATGGAAATTGAAAAAATTGCAGGGAAAATGGTTTTGGATATGGAAGGGATGTAATCCCATAAGGAAGACTGATATCTACAGCTGCAAGAGACAAACATAATGAGTAGAAAACTCATGCTTGGGGAATTTTATTTTTCCTATAGAAAACAGATTTGAAAATATAATGTTTCATATTGACTGTATGCATATGATACATATGGGATGATTTCCACGTGTTACAGATTGTTGGTGGAATTCTAGAAACAAGTTGGCAATCGTCTGCGCAAGAACACCTTGGAAAATGATGGATCTCCCAAGGGATTGTATAACAATGAAAGGGTTGCTTGAGCCTAGAGGGTGAGTTGCACCGTCGAAGAACCAGGTTGTCAGGCCTGGAGAGTGAACTCTAGTGTGAGTTGCAGTGTCGAAGAACCAGGTTGTCAGGCCTGGAGAGTGAACTCTAGTGTGTGTTGCATTGGAGCAACAAGATTATTTTTGTTTATCTTTCCTAGTAGATTTACCTAACAGTGAGTCCCTTGAGTTCCTAGTAGTGAGATTCCTAGTCATCTACACTAGAAAGACCCTTATAAACTAATGGTGCAGCTCGATGGACCAAGAACAATGAAGGGGGCACATTCCTTGGGTCAGCCCGGATAAAATAATTGTACAACCTAATGGAATGAAAGCAGTGAAGGGGGTACATTCCTTGGGTTGGGAAGGTCAAGAAGAAGAGATTTGGTGGAAATAGAGGTAGTTGTAGGATAATTCCAATGGGTTATTTATATGTTTTTGAGGCGGAGTGCCTATGTCTGTATATGTTTTGGGTCGTGGTGCCTATGTATCTATGGTTATTGGGTCAAAGATTCTATGTATCATTTAATTCCAAATAGCCTAGTCTTGTATACGTATCGATTAAAGGACAAAGAGCCTAGTCTTGGAATATGTATGAACACAAATAAGGTGTTGTGCACTGAGGACAATGAAAAAATAAGGGGGAGGGGAATGTAACATCCACAGTTTTAATCTCTGCAAAATTATAATGTGATTATTGTATAAATGTGAATTAGGTTGGTGAGCTGATATGTTGGGATGAAGAGCCTGTATTGATTTAATGTGGGCGGGGGGTGAATTGTATATTACGGGAATTGAATTAACTAATAAAAATAGTAATTGTTGGTTGTGATACAAGAGGGATGAAAACGATGGGGAGCTATGATTCCATAAAAGAGAGGGGTCTAGGGGGGGAATTTTTCATGGGTATTAATCCAAACCACAGTCCTGAAATTATTATCATTGTGTATAACCTTCTATTTGTTGTTGAGTGTTCCCAAATCCAACCATTTAACTCATGTAAGAGGGTGGGTGTGAGAAGTCACGTCCCATAGTTATTGGAGAGCATGAGATAAAGTACAATCATTTTTGGGAAGAGTGAGATTCAACCAAGAAATGGAGAAGAAGGGAAATTTGTATGGAGAATAGAGACAAGCTTTACATGTAGATTTTGGGCAGCAAAAAGAGAGCTGAGTGCTGGGAAGAGAACCGACCATGTTGTGCTTGAAGGAAACCATTTTTTGGCTGTGTTTTATGCTAAGAAAGAGGTTTTCATTCCTGTAAAACAAGTTGTAAGCATGTAGTGCATTTTCTTGTTGAGGAAATGGATCAAGAGCCTTGTGAAGGCTAATGTGAGCACTCTTGAAGTAGCCAGAGAGTTCATGAATACCCCGCTGAGATATTCCTAGAAAACCGAGTGCACTGGAAGCCTTGGTAAACGAATGGTACAACCTAAGGGACTGTGAGCAGTGAAGGGGGTACATTCCTTGGGTTGTGCAGGTTGTGGGGAAGAGAGTTGGAGGATTGGAATTGTTGTGGGAGTAGAACCTGGGTTTTGGGGTTGTTGTGTGGGGAGAGTTGACAACCAAGAGGGTCAAATATCTTTGTGCACTCATAGCCTCAGCTCATGGGTGTTGGTTTTTCTTCATATGAGATATGATCGATATATTATTACAATGATGAGTTTTCCATATATATGGAACATATGGTGACCATCCATGAAAGGATGTGTCCCTTGAATAATCAATAACTATTTATTATTNGGAAGTAGGGTACATGCATGAAGAAATCAAGCATCAATATAATCAAGGTTATTCATTGAAAGTGGCCAATAAGGGCGTATTGGCTGGAAAAGCATAATGTCCAAGTAGAACTTGGTTGGAAAGGTTCAAAATAGGGAAAAATGTTGCATAGATGAGCATAATGGTAGAGCACAGAGCAACACAGATCTACAGGAATTCAAGGATAGCCATCTAGAACTCAAACACAAAATAAATAAATAATGCTGAAATAATTATACATTGGAGTGCATAATGGAAGTGATGAACAAATGCATATAATAAATATAGAATGCATGTACATGAAATGGGCATGCTGAGATTGAATGATTAATGCATATTTATGTGCATTTGTGCATGTGGATATGCTTGAACATGCATGTGGCACGATTGTACACTAAAAGAAGTCTCTCTCTCTCTCTCTCTCTCTCTCTCTCTCTCTCTCTCTCTCTCTATATATATATATATATAATGAAATAATGCAAACATGATAATTGAGTATGACTAATTATGGATTGTGTAAAATTATTATAGCATGGCTAAAGACGTTGATGATGTTGCTGCATATGAAAACATGAAGAAAAATGAGGATGGTAATATGTTGATCAAGAGGTTAATAAAAGGATCCTACAAGCTTCTACAAAATATCAACTGATCAGGTAACATCAATTAATGTATTAACAACCGTGAAAGTATCATTGCATGTATGGATTCAATTGCTTATGATGTAACATCCCTAGTTCTAATCCCTATGAATTATAATGTAATTCTATAAATGTGAATTAGGATGCTAAGATGATGTGTTTGGGCGAAGAGATCGTATTGATTTAATGTGGCCGAGGGCCGAATTTCATATTATGAAAATTGAAATAATTAATAAAAGCAATAATCATGGGTTGTGATATAAAAGATATGAATAATGATGGCGGGCTATGATTCCACAAGAGAGAGAGGGGTCCAAGGGGGAATTACTCATGGGTAT
>SNQJ01S0080876.1:77300-103094 GCA_010110895.2 Picea sitchensis | reverse complement strand
TTATATGATGATGATAATGATGATGATGAAGATGATGATGAAGATGATGATGACGACGATGATGATGAACATGATGATGATGATGATGATGATGACAATGATGATGATGTGTAATGGGTTAATGCCATGGTCAATGTGTTTAGGATTATAGTGGTTTGTAATGTCCATGATTCAAACCCTTTTTAATTGTACATATAGGCTGGTGAGCTGTTGTGACTAAGTTTTGTTGTTTCACGTACTTGAGTAGTGCACAGAGAATTGTTATCAAAGACAGTGTGTGCACATTTCATAGTGTTGCACACAATTAGGTAAATGCACATATTTCATAGTATTGCATGAACTTGGGTAAGTGCGGGAGAATGATCTAGGAGTGTGTGCATAGTGGAGTTATATATATGTGTATATGTGTGTGTGTGTGTGTGATTATGAGGCTGGTGAATCGGGACACAGATAGGACAATGCGCGTATCCATGCAAATATAATCAAAATATTAATATAATATTACATCATTGCACTCATGCATACTGAGATGAAAATAGATGGGGGGATAACTCCATCGGAAAGGGGAAAAGGTGGTGCGAGACTTAAGTCTTAGGGGAATGTTTTATAATATTTTCGGAAAAGTGTATGTTGGATAATTATTTATCCTAAGTTCCCCAAGGTTGGGAACGAATAACCAAGTGGCTTAAGCTACTTCTGAAGGTGAAAAGTGTCGAGCTGAAGGCATGCAATATATATGGCTGGCCTTAGTGGATTTTGGGGAATTATTCATTATTCACTTTCTCGTGAGTAGAAGGGGGTCAAAATGTATGGAAAATTATATTATTACCTTATCTGCAGAGAGAAGCTTGTAAGGAATTATAATGTTTTAATCCAATTTTTTTCTGTTGAACATGTGGGTTTTCGGGCTCATGAGCAGTCTCTCTGGGTGAGAGATTCACTATTGAAGAGATGAGTTTTCAGGCTCGTGAGCATACTCTCCAAGTGAAAAAATTTCTAAGAATTGTTCCCTGGTGCACTGGGCATTAGTTGTAGGGATCGAAGATTTCCTATCCATCCTGTTGTTGGTAACCCTCAAAGGGAAGTGGGGCAGCCAAAGGAATTTTGAGTAGAGAAGGGGCACACTTCCTTGGGTGTGAGAGGTGTGTGGGGAATGAGGGGATGTAGGATAGTTGTAGTGGAGGGCACCTTGGAGTGAGAAATTATGTTTTGAATAAGACCTTAGCTCGTCACTAGGAACCATTTTCCTTAGTGGAGTTAAACCCCATCTTGCGGGTGACCTATTGCTGAACGATTATGAGAAACAATGTCTATGGCTGGGAGGAACGTTTGAGTTATGTGCATAGTTGGCGACTTTCATAGAATATAAGTGTTCTTTATGTGTTTTCCTCATTTACTGTGTGCTTATTTATCTATGTTTGACATGAGTTATTTCTTGTATGTTGTCTCATATAATTAATTGTTGTTATTTTGTTAATGTTGCTTGCACATATAAGTATGGTGCTTATAGCTTGTATCTGTATTTTTCCGCGAGTATGCCATATGTTGATAATTTTTCTATAAGTTAACCTTATGATTTTATTATGAGCCTCTAGGGAATGTTGAAAGGTCATGCACATAGAGATTAATCTGTGTGCATCAAAGATCATATTGCTTATGCGCATAGGGAAGTAGTGTACGTGCACAAGGAGAAAATATTTGGTGTGAGACGCTAGGATGGTTGTGCGCACAGTAGTGTTGTGTGATTAGTACACTTGTGCATAATTGTTTGAGTTACTTTTTCTTCTTAAAGTTGATTTAAAAGGAGAAAGTTAGTGTGGCACGAGTCAACTTGAGGTTGTGCGTGTTACTTCAAGTGACACTGTGCAGACTAATGTGTAGTATAGAATTTGTGTAGTGTTTTTTTTGGGAGTAGCATGGCCCATCCTGAGTGGTTGGGGATGTTATAGTTTTGTATATGAGTGCATACATTAAGAGGATATGTAGTAGCGGGACCCAACCTGGGTGGATGGGTATGTTACATATTTGTATCAAAGCTATAGAATTTGAGGCTGTGTGACGTGGCCCAACCTGGGGTGGTTGGGTATGTTACATTGTGGTATCAGAGTTACAAAAGTTGAGGTTGTGTGACATGGCCTAGGCTGGGGTGGATGGTGATGTTACATTCTGGTACCAGAGCTATCAGTTCAACACTGGACTTGTATGGGCCATATCTCAACAAAATATGTAGAGCTCTAGTTTCAACATTGAGCTTGCATGGGTTGAGTTTCTTCTTAAAGAAAATTTCAAACTCGCAAGTGGCCGAATTTGGAATTTCAGTATGGACATGGTGTGCATTAAATAAGAGTGAAAATATTTGTGTGCTAAATATATGATGTTGTGGAGTGTGGCACTGGAATTGCGTAGTAAACAATGGTTCATGTGTGTGCACACTAAAGGTTTGGGACTGCACATAACAAATATGTGGTGCATGTGCACTATGAATACGCGGTGTATATGTTGAAAATGAACATCATGCATTGATACATGTTGAATACCATTGCACGCATGGGATTCATAATAAAGGTTATGACAAGATGGTGCAGAGTTTTCATGAATTTGTCTAATGAATTCACCTAACAAATCTTGTTGTCTACACATTTTTTAGAATTACCAGCAATTGAAGCAGGACAAAATCATTGCAGAAGGTCAAAATCATGGAATATGCATAGAGGACTTACAGTCCTGATGATGAATTCCAAGATTTGTATGTCAGTTTGGGTGATTATGGTAAATAATCCAAGGAGGAGCACATGAAATTGGTAGAAATCATAAAGGGATTGAAAAAATATGTCCAAAGTTATAAAGATGATAATGAAAGGCTTATGAGAGCCAAGGAGTAGCAAGATGACTTCAATGCCCAATTGATGCAAAGCTTGTACATAATAGAAAAGAAAATGGATAAGAGGATAGAGATAAGTAGGTTAATAAGTCATAGGTCTCATGATGTATTAGCATCCCGATCATCCTAGAAACAAAATGACGAAGGTAGTTACGAGGACATGATAGAGATATTACAATAGTGATTGGTTGCTACATGATGTGAATGAGACAAATTGATGGGAGTAATAATAGTGGCACAGATCGATTGAATGCTACCAAGTTGCAACATTTGGACTGCTAGGAGTAACGACAGTGGTGTAGATCGAGTGAATGATATAGTGTTGAAACATTGGGGCAGCTAGGAGCATTGCTATAAAATGGACAAGTGCATTGACATATGTGATGTAGAGGACAATTGTTATAGAAGAAATTGCAGATGTTACAACTCAGGAGGAGCACAATGTTGGACTGAAATTGGAAAGGATGTGTGGGAGATGAAGAGTCACCCAATAAAGAAGAAATTGAAATATGAAAGATGATAGGGCATGAGAATCCTTGGGAAACTGAAGAAAACATTTTCTGGGAAGAATAAAACATAGAATCTAAGATATTGAGGGGGAGCTTGCAGAAGTGTGTGATACCAAGTGTTAAGTGATAGTTTTATATGCTTTGTGCATGTTGTGTGAGACTTCCAAGTCTAAGTGCAAGTGACTATAAGAGATTGAGTAGAAGCTTTGTGTTGTAACCTAGCTCGGGGAAGGAGAATCTAGTGAGGTGCGCGCAGATCTCCTGTCCTATGCGGAGTAGGATCTTGTGGCTCTGTGCATGTAGATGATTGACCGAAGATAATAAAAGAGAAGAAGAGTTAGTGGACGTAGCCCCAGGTTGGGGGTGAACCATGTATATCCTATGTTGCTATGCTTTGTGCGATGTATTGATGTGTTTATGTGTTTACTTGCTTAAGTGCATTGATATAGATGAATGATAGATAGATCTGTTAATGCTTTGTGCTTACTAATATGGATGAATGCTAGATCTAACATATGTGAATGTGCTTAGTGCTTGAATATGCTAGATCTGGGTGAACACTATGATGCTCTGTAATTAGGGTTTTATTTGTGAAGTAGATACTAGTTAAATATTGATGAACTGTAACTGCTAAGTGCTTTGGTAGAGTATTGTGATCACAGATCCATGTCCCGGCTAAGGTTGTAGACACCGAAGTCCTGCAACCACCCCTGCCTCTACCTCAGGTGAGACTTCATCAACTTCGCAGGTGTTTTCGAAAGGGTCGGTAGTTAGGGTTTTGTTGGTGCACTCTTGAACGTTTAACCTTGGGTTTACCCCTATGCCAACAAATGGTTCCGTTTCCAGTACCTAAAACTGTGATTGCTAGGAACTGAAGAAAATAAAGCTTTGTGCGTAGATCTTTTTCTTTAGTGTGCAATAGTCTACTTGACTTGTGAATCTCTGTGCTAATAAGAAAAGTCAGATTTGAAGAAAAGAGGTAAGATCTTAAAGCTTTGTGCTTTGTTAAAGGGAAGAACAGTGAAAAGTTTTGATTGAAAAAGGTAAGACAAGTGGAAATTTTTGTTTCAAAAGTATGGATCTAGGTATGTTTGATAAATTTTGTCCTAGCTTGAAAAATAGGGCACAACTAGATGAAGAAGGTTTGATATGAACAGATCTTATAAAAATAATGAAATATATGTTATTCCTATGCATAGAAAGAATGTTTGGACTAACAAATGGATGCAGGAACCTAGAAAGAATTTTTTGCAGGTTATCTACTATGATCCTAGTGTGCGGGGATCATTTCAAAGAAACAAAAGATTAACCCTTTGTTATAATTGCAGAAGACCGGGACATCTTGCTAAGGAATATTTGGTAAAAGAACTAGTTATCTTTGTTGTCAAGCTATGGATCATGAAGTTTTGGATTTCCCTATAATGATTGCTAAGGTTGAAAGAATGAATATGAGACAAGAAATACTTGAGAAAGGTCAAGAAACTGAAACCACGACAAAACCCCAGAAAGAATCAGAGACTATATTACTGAAAATGAAAGAAACCCTGATTGATCATTGAAATATCAACTTATCAGAGATATTCAAAGAAACATAATGCATAGAAACAAGAATAAGATACTTCGACATTGACTGTGTTCTGGATGAGGAAACACAGGTGAATATCATGACAGAAAGAACTTGGGAAATTTTGGTAAAGCTTTCTATGATTCCTTCATTAGGAGGAATAGGATTATTTAGAGGAAATATGATAACCCTATGTGGAGGAATCACCCAGATATCTATGAGTGCTCATAGAACTATGATGGAGGAAGATTCTGAGGTTGTTAAATTTATTGAGAACATCGCCCCATTTTCTATATTACTAGGAAAAACTTGGATTGAGAAAGATCATGCCAAAAGAAAAGAAGAGGAAGTCTTAGAACAAAAGAAGCAATAATTAAAATATTTCATGACTAGGAGGATAGTGCACTTGATTGAAGAATAGGAGAATAGATTGAAGCTATTTAGAACCAGAAACCTGTATGTTGAATTTGAAAGAACACAAGAAGACTCACAGAAGAATGGAGAACCTACTCTAGACAGAGAAGAAGTATTTCCCTTGAACCCTACGAAACAATCTCAACAACGCGAGGTTACTATGCCAAGAGGAGATAAGAATCAGAATGGGAAGAGGAACCCAATAACACATATCGCAGGGAAAAATGATAGAAAGCTCAGTAAGAATAAAGAGAAGCTAGAAAAACTTTAGGATGTTCCTGAGGGAACTTTGCAAAAGGAAGGTTTGAAAAACTGGAACTTCACTTGTATATCAAAAAAACACAACATGGTACTTAGCCATGGCGAAGCGATATAGTCGTTGAGGGCATTATAACCATTAGCCCGACACCCCGAAAGGTTATAAAAATAGTTATGGAAAGAAATCTCACCATCAGATAGTTGGAACCATGTCGTAACAAGCATAACTGCATTGATGAAGGCCTCTTGTCCGTTGGAGAAGATCCGTTACATCGTTGTCTACTTATTCCGTTGAATGTTTCACCGAGAAAAAATTTACGAATTGTATTCGAGCCAACAAGAGAACTCATTGCTACCGCGCTGTGTTTATTGAGATTGACACATGTTCTATTTATTTTATCATTCATTCATCGACCTAAGTTATCCGATTGAGAGTGTACATGTTGGACGAGCTCAACGTTGTGGAGAAAGTCATTGAAGAAGTTCTAATCGACCTTATGGGAGAGAGAGTGAGGTCCACAGGATTTCAAGCTTCATAGACGCAAGGAGTGCAAGCCTCCCCATCAACTTCTCTCGATTCCAGACCATCCTGCATTGCATATGAGAAAAGAACCAAGAACATAGATGACTTAGTGAATGCAAAGTTAATCCCATCCATTCTACCTGATTACATCCTGCCTCTAGATGGCACGGTGAATCATGACAGTGTCTCGAGGGACTCAACTACAAAATCATCACGATGTACCTCCAAAAGGGGATACGCGTAGTCAGACCGTAGTTGGAGAGGATTCCAACCTTGAAGATCAGTGACTATAATCTAGGGGACCGCAATACCTACGACATGCTCACGCCTCACAAGTACTTGACTAAGACGAAGGGAAAGAGATCAAAGATCATTCCCCAGCCATGGACCATGAACATCATGCAGTCCACTATCCTTAACGTCATGAAAATTACACTCTTTGGAAGGCACCAAGAGGTTAATGTGTGTGTTAAGATCCTGTTGTCATGCTTCCACGATGGTTATTTATGGTTAGACATGTGTATTATCATCAATCCGACATTGATCCATAGGATCACTGGATTAAGCATGCAGGGACCCGATCCACATGAGTTTTACCCAGGGAAGGATGCAGATCGCGCCCTGGCACAGAGGATTAAAGACATCTATGGTGATGTAGAGAAGGGGACATGGGGCTACAAGGTAGCCTCCATTTAGAATGGTGCAATTCTCCTTACTTTCCAGTTGATTTCTGGTAAGCTAGTCCGAAAAAATAGACCCACGTAGGGCACAAGGTTTGTGGTTGTCCTCACAGGAAAGTGAGTGGAGGGATTACAGATGAACTGTGTGAAGTACTTAGTCAACCAGCTAGAAGTCTATTTCCGCGAAGCTCAAGATCAAGGATACGAGTTCCACTTTAGATGGTTGTTGATCCTCATCGCGTTTACAACTTGGGAGATGCCGGAAGGTGCGACCTTCCCAGACATTGAGACGTTCAAATCACTTGCTGCGAAGTTCACCACGCGCTGGTACTTGAGTGACATGGGAAAATGGTGGCAGTCGAACATAGTATTCCATACCTACTTTCTGCAACTGAAAAAGGCTATCGAATCATTCCCCCGGATGACACCAAACACTTTGGACAGGTTTAGACCCCTTATGAAGTTTCGCGTAGATATGCATTTCATATATATCACTGCGCACGCAGATGAGAATAAAGAAGAGCCTCAATCATAATATAATCTCACCGAGGAAGACTTAGAAGAAATCACTAAGGAATGGCCTGCAGAGTTCCTTATACCAGTCGATAAGGTAGAATTGTCTGACCCAAACCTCATTGGAAGCCTAGTAGTTACCCGCGAGGAGTATAATGCACCCAACATTAGCATAAGGAAGAAGAAAGAAGATGTATAGGAATTGAGCAATGCCTCAGAAGAGACTGTTGTAGATTCACCTGGCAGAGGAAGAGGTGACGAAGTGGATAAATAGGAGAAAGAAGAAAAAGAAGGGGATGAAAATAAGTAGGATCAAGGCGAAGTAGCCCCACCACATAACCCCCTTGATGACGCAGATCCATTGAATAAAAAGAAGGTTTCCCCCATGAAACCTACATTGTGGAATAAATCCAAAGAAAGAAAGTCGAAGCTTCCGACTGTACTCACGGTCGATGAATTCGATTTCATCATTGCAGCTGTATTAGACACTTCATAGGACATTTTTCAGAAAAAAAAAGCCAATCAATAAGCCTTGTATGATAGAATCGAGACAAAGTTGAGAGGGGTACAACGATCGCTTCACTCCAGTTGCGTAGTATCCACTATGTCCCCACCATCAGAAGAACCAGATTTGGGAGATGAGCCTACCCAACTCCGTAGACTAGCTGATGTGACTGAATCCTTCCTTCGTTGAGCACAAGAAGAGAAAGAAAAGGACACAGAGGCCATGAAGCAAGAACAAGAGGAAATGGTAGAGAAAAGATGAGTTGCACAGGAGGAGAAGGATGAACTCCAAACTAAGTTTGAAGGGGGGAAATCACAAATCTAGCAAGAGAAAGAGAAGTTGCTCGTTGAGAAGTTCAGAGTCAAAGAAGCAATCAGTAGAGGACTTCACTCTGTGGCATGCATAGAGAAAAAAGTAGAACAACCAATAGAGCATCAAGTAGTGTAGCTTGAGGAAGATATCCAACAAATTCAACAGAGAATCACAGATCTAGAGCTGCGAACAGTGCCAAGCATTCTACAGGATGTATGAGACCAAAGAGAAGCCACTTCCTAGAGCACAGTTGAAAGAATCAAATAAATAACTTTGGAATGTAAACAACTGAGTGATTGCAGTTCACAGACGTATGAGCGACTCATTGAAGACTCTGAACTAAAGGAACTGGAGTCACAACTCTAGGAGGAAAAGCAACAAGAAACGACAGTACATGCGCAGTTGAATCTCCTATTAGTAGTTAAGAGGATGAAGAGATCCCAAGAACAACACACTGCTCAACAACAGGTCCACACCATTCAGATAAAATTCATGGAAGTGACTCAGAGGCTCCAACTAATTCAGGATGAGGCTTTCCAATTATTCGCAGAGATTGAAGGCGGAGGTGTAGAACTGGAAGAAGTCATCACTACAGCTGAACAACGCTTAGAGGGACCTGTCAACGAAGTAGTTATCCAAGAGTTATCTGAGAAGGAGGCCTTGGAAGAGCAACAGGATGAAGCAGCTCGAGCCAAGCTCGAGGTTTTTGAAGCAGAGTTACCTAGACCAAAGTGACTCGGGACGAGTCACAGGTGAGTGTTGCGGGCCTACTAGCCATTGACCAAGTTTTAAGGATCCTTGGTCATGTTTGACCTATTTTGGGACTTCAATAAGATGTCGAAGGTGGAGTGCAAGTCGAAGAGGATATCACGTGATCTCAACCCCTTTTTAGGGATGTTTAGGTTTTGGGCTTATGTAGTAGGTATGGGGATGTCGGCCCATTGGTTTACCCATGTTTAGGCCTCTTTTGTAATGTATAAATAGAAATCTAGGCGATGTAAGTAGGGGGTGTATGTGATGCTAAGTGAAAAGGCAAAAGTGTGTGATACCAAGTGCTAAGTGAAAGTGATAGTTGTACATGATTTGTGCATGCTGTGTGAGACTTGCAAGGCTAAGTGCATGTGACTGTAAGAGATTGAGTAGAAGATTTGTGTTGTAACCTAGCTCAGGGAAGGAGGATCTGGTGAGGTGCATGCAGATCTCTTGTTCTATGCAGAGTAGGATCTTGTGGCTCTGTGCATGTAGCTGATTGATCGAATATAATAAAAGAGAAGAAGAGTTGGTGGATGTAGCCCTAGGCTGGGGGTGAACCACATATATCCTGTATTGCTATGCTTTGTGCGATGTATTGATGTGTTTACTTTCTTAAGTGCTTTGATATAGATGAATGATAGATAGATCTGTTAATGCTTTGTGCTTAATAATATGGATGAATGCTAGATCTAACCTATGTGAATGTTCTTAGTGATTGAATATGCTATATTTGGGTGAATACTGCAATGCTCTGTAATTAGGGTTTTATCTGCGAGGTAGATATCGATTAAATATCGATGAACTGTAACTACTAAGTGCTTTGGTAGAGTATTTTGATCAAATATTTGTGTCCCAACTAAGGTTGTATACATTCGGGTCCTACAACCACCCCTCCCTCTACCTCAGGTGAGACTTCATCTGCTTCACAGGTGTTGCCGAAAGGGCCGCTAGTTAGGGTTTTGTTGGTGCGACCTTGAGCATTGAACCTTGGGTCTGCCCCTATGCCAACACCTTCCAGAATGTACCACATGTCACTTTCTATATCGTTGATTAGATCTGATGAAATATTTTATTTCGATGTTCGTATCAGGTCAGACGACTATGATTTAATCAATGGTTGAGTGGATAGTTCTCATTCATTTTAAGCATGGAATTTTACTTAGAATTACTTTATGTGACGGGTTCACGATCTTTCGGAATTGCAGACTCACATGTCTTCTTGGGTGTCATCAAAATGCACGCTTAACTTCTACATCCTCCAAGATGAACCTATACTTAGAAAAATATTCAAGTGATTTTTCTCGGGTTCACGGACTGTCAGACTTGAAGAATCACACATCTTCTATGGTGTCATAAAAATGCACCCCAAACTTCCACAACCTCAAAGATGAACCTATACTTAGAAAAAATTTAAAGTTATTTTTATCGGGTTCATGGACTCTCAGACTCACAAAATCATATATCTTCTATGGTGTCATCAAAATTCACCCCTAACTTCCGCATCCTCAAATACGAACCTATACTTAGAAAAAAATTCAAATTATTTTTCTCACGTTCGCGGACTCTCGGACTTGCGGACTCACATATCTTATATGGTGTCATCAAAATGCACCCCCAACTTCTGTTTGTTAAAAATAATTAAAAAGTACCTAGGAAAGTGTTTCTCATCACCTAGGCACCTAGGGTGGGAAAATGTCTAATGTGGACTATTAGCGACATTTCTTGTATAGGGGTGTTCTCCTCGATGGTTTGGGCCTTGGAGTGGTAAATGCAAAGAAGTGGGTTGAAAAACCCACTTATCCTAAGTTTTGGTCACAAATGCGCATCCGTTAAGCAACGGGAAAATCTGTGCGGCAGGGATCTGCGCGCCCAGATATTCGGTCGAGGTTGGATTTTGGAGCCCCCTCGCCATTCTACCTTTAAGGCGGAAGGGGGGGGTTCGGAATTGAGCACGCAAGTTTGAGTGGCTAATATTCGGGCACCTGGATCTGCGTCTGAGAATGGATTCTGGACCCCCCCTCTATTCTGCCTTTAATAAGAGTGCAGGTCCAGCGGTTTAAGAGAGGCCCCAGCACATCACATATCCTACTCCCTCAAACCTGCCTTCCACCATTTTACTTCCCCTCTCACATCTCCCGCTCCTCTTCTACTTTCGCTACCACCCATCTCCCGCTCCTCTTCTACTTTCGCTACCACCTACCCTTTCTCCACTCTCCCCGTTGTCATGTTCCTTTTCCCCTTAGACCCTATTACCCTCTAACACCTGTACCTCCATACTCTACTCCACTTCCACCTGTGTTGTGTCCTCAGTCCCCAACCTATCACATTGCGGCCTCATTGTAACCTTCTCGCGGTACATCACCTCATCATCTGGTGTCATAACCTCCGTTTATTCGCCACCTAGTGCTTCCACCTCAACACCTCTCGTCTCACCCTCATCCACGTCCTCCATAGGGGTCCCCTCGCAACAGTCCAACGAAGCAGCATCCAAAGAAAATCCGCCACGTAATCTGAGTATAGAGTTTACTGAGGCCATTTCCAATCCCAAGGAAGTAGTTATTGTGGTAGTTGATGGTGGTTGAACATCATCTTCTTCCATAAATAGAAGGCCAGGAAAGGACCAAGCGTAGAGGCAGACTGACAGTCCATCCTGACAGAGATTGCGTTTGACGAATGAATGCATGGGCAGTCTTCCCAACGTCTATTTGCACCGCCTGATAGAGAATATCCTCAACATCAAGCATTGAATTCATGATATGATCGTGCCTTCAACGCCTGAGTCAGCTCCAAGTATATGTAGGCATTTTTTTCCATTTTGTTTAGGATCGATGGTTGAGCTTAGCTCCCGACTGTGAAGTTTCTGAGGAAGCTCTGGTTATGTATTTTGATTTGAGACTGTCAAATTAATGGAAGTCATCTTCTCTTTCCTTTTTATTTTGTTTGTTAGCTGTTTAAAACACTCGGAATTGGAGGATCCAGTCGAGGGTTGCATATTGTAGGATGACGTATGGTTGGTCACTACAATTTCTGCACCAGTCTTAAACAGTCTCCCACGTTGTCTTTTCATCTTGCACTGAATGATTCGAAACTGGAAGATCCAGTCGAATGGTTGTGGCTGCATAGTATGATAGGTTTGATCAATGTGCGGTTATCACTGTGTCGTTCAGGCACATTTCAGTGTTTCATTTTTCTTTCCCGAGTTGCTGGAAGGCCTGATGCCCAGAGAAGTCTCCTCCCTTTTCTCCCAAGTCTTCCCTCTACTCTCGCTTTAACTCAAATTCCTGACTGAAGTTAGTTCTGGACTATTTTTCTGAGTTAAATGATTTTGTCCTGAGTTTACTCCCATTTCATTACCCCTTTATAAACAAATTCATGACAATAAACGGATGGGCGCTGGGCTCTGCTCCTGCTGCAATCCAGGAGTGACTTCCATTGCCAACATGGACCCTAGTCATTTAATTCATGTGATATGAATTAAAAGTGACTTTACGACTTAGGGTAGTGGGTGAGTGAAGCGAGTTAATCTCCACCATTCATCTTGTCCAATATAAACCCTTGGATCGGATGACCCTTCAACTTCTCTTATTGAGTCGGTTAGGGTAAGAAGGTGCCCCCCATTTCATTTCTTCATGAGAATTTGGAGAATGTTGAGAGAGAGAGAAGTCAATATTTGAAGAATGAGGGAAAACTTGCTTCTTGAGGCATGAATTTGTAGGAAAATGTACAACATGGAAATCGAGGCAGAGAGTACAACCAACAAGGGGTCGTACAATACAAATTTTTTTGTGAGGTCGTACAATAGAAAACAAAACATAAATCGAGGAGGTCATACTGCAGATTTCTAAGGTAGATTTGGCATGTATTTCAAGTCTTCCATACAAAAATTTTGACACATAAATCGAGACAACAAGGATTGGCACGAGTTTATGAGCAAATTCCATACAGTTTGTACAAAAAGAGGGAACAAAATTCAAGGGTCGTACATCATTATTTTCTGGGCATGAATTTCAAGACAATTTGGCATTATTTTCAAGGAATATTGTTGGGAACATTATTGAGATAAGTTTGTGTGATTTTCTAATAATTTGACTGCTATAAATATCATTTTATTAGAGCTCTGAAAATAATAAAAAGTCTCGCTCTCGCTAGTTTTCCCCTTGTGGGTTTTTCCAAGGTCAATGTTAGACCAAAAATATCTATGTCTTTAATTTTTGGGTTAGTGTGTTGCTGATAGAATTATTTATTTATACATTTAATGTTGCTCAAAATCCTCATGTTTCATTTCCGAGAATTGTTTATATGCTTATAAATTTATTTTGTTATAAAACTGGGTTTTTGGGCATTAAAAAATGATTAGTCTTAGTGAGACTTGAAACTGGGTGGGGTCTGAAAATTTTACATGGTATCAGAGCTGAGTTGAAGAGGGAAGCATAATTAAATCATCCATACATAGAGCATGATATAAGTTACTTCACCGGATTTCTTTTTGGAATTTTTTATTTCAACCAAGAAGAGTCAATGGCTACAGGTTTAAGAGTCGAGGACAAACTTGATGGGGTAGTAAATTTTGGTAATTGGAAGGAGAGAATGATTTTTCTTCTGCATGAGAGTGAGTTATGGGACATTATTGAGAACTCCACAACAAACCTAGTAACAATACCTATACATGCTACACTTCTGGCAACATATACCGAGAAAAGTATCAAGGCTAAAAGAATCATCCTTGATGCCATCAAGGACCATTTGATTCCTCATGTGATAGGAAAACAAATTCCTATGATATGTGGGAGTCCTTGACGAAGTTATATCAAAGTATAAATGAGAACCAAAAGATGGTTTTGAGAGAGAAACTAAAGAGTATTAGAATGACCAAGGCTGAAAATGTGGTCACATATCTTACTAGGCTGACAAAGGTAAGAGATGAACTTGGTGTTGTTGGGGAGGCCATTGTTGACAGTGAAATTGTGAGGATAACATTGAATGGGGTAACCAAACAATGGGTTGTTTTTACTGAGGGTGTTGTGGCAAGGGAGAATCTTCCCAAGTGGGAACATATTTGGGATGACTTTGTTCATGAGGAAACCCTAAGAGGGTATGTGCATGGTAGTTCATCTACTAGTAATGATGAGAAGAATGTGGCTCTTGCTGCTAACAACAAGAAGAATTTCAAAAAGGGTTCTAAGGTAGGGAAAAAGTCAAAGGGTGAAGGAAAGAAAGACATGATCAAAGTCAGGTGATTTTCATGTCACAAGTTTGGGAACTATGTGGGGCAATGTCCCAATAAGAAGAGGACACATATTGCAAATTCAACAGAGGTGGAAGATCTTTACACCAAGTTCGACAAGGAGTTTTCCTTAGTGGCGTGTCTTTCCACTAGAGCCACACATTCCAGTGTTTCGTATATTGAGACTAGTGCCTCCCTCCATATGACAGGTGTTCATGATAACTTGACATATCTTACATAGATTAGTGATCTTGAGGTAGTGCTTGGAGATGATTGGGTGGTCAAGGTAGTTGTTAGCGGGACAATATCATTTTAGAGGGATTCTCAACCTCCCATGTTGTTGAGAGATGTCCTATATGTTCCTGGCTTGAAGAAGAACTTGATTTTAGTTTCTACTATTGAGGAGAGGGGGTATGAGGTGTTGTTCCATGATGGAAAGGTGATTGTATTTCCTAAGGGTTCCAACATCACTTTGGCCAAAGTGATTAGGAATCAACATGAGAAGCTGTACAAGCTCATGTTTCATCCAACTAGTGCATTGTATCATACTACCAACAACAATGATTTTTGTGAGCTATGGCATTTGAGGATGGCCTATTTTCATCATGGAGATTTGAGGATATTGTGGGATATTGTGATAGGAGTTCCATACTTTATTACATAGCACCAGGAGTTGTGCAAGGGGTGTGCCTTGGGAAAGTACACCAAGACTGCTTTTCCAAGAAGTGACAACAAGGAAGCATGTATACTTGATCTGATTCATTCTGATGTATGTGGTCCTATGTCTTCTGTATCATTGGGTGGTTTTTTGTACTATGTGATATTTATTGATGACTTCTCTCGAAATTATTTGATTTTATTCATGAATACCAAAGGACATGTCTTCAATCGGTTCCAATATTTCCAAGCTACTGTGGAGAACCAAACTGGGAGGAAAATTAGAGTATCGAGGACAATTAATGGGGGTGAGTATACCAACAAGGAGTTTAATGAATTCTATGCAGGAGAGGAGATCAAGAATGGGGTTGTTGAGAGGAAGAACAGGGCCATATTTGTGGCTGTGAGATCCATGTTTCATGATTAGGGGTTGCCACTTTTTATTTGGGTTGAGGCATGTTACACTACAATTTATCTGGAGAACATGAGTCCACACAGAGCATTGGGGGATAAGGCTCATGATGGGGATTTATATGGGAATAAGCATAAGGTTGGGAACTTTAGGATTTTTGGGTTCCTTACATATTCACAGGTCCCTTCGAAGAAGAGGACAAAGCTATATACCATGACATAAAAGAGGATTTTTGTTGGGTATAGCGAGACTTCAAAGGCTTTCCGCATATACATCCCTTCCTTCAGGAATAGAATTGTAAGAATGGATGTGGGATTCAAGGAGGATAGATCCTTTAGGAATTCATGAGGGACTGAGAAGGTTGAGAAGTAATCACCTTAGATTCAGGTGAGTCCACAATAGATTTCGGTGATACAGAGTTCAAGTTCATAAGTTTCAGTCACGACTAATCCACGTGGCATAGGTCCATGGATGTCAGGATCACAGGTTATTGATCCGCATATTTTAGGATTGTATGCTCCAGATTATACTTCAGGTTCATATTCTTCAGGTGATGGGGTTGAGCAGGGGATTCACCTCCATGAGACAGTACTTCAGAGAGGAGGAATCCCAAGTGGCTTCAGGACACTTACAGAGGCACATGGTTTTGTGGGGAATCCCAAGCAAGCTGTGAGGGAGAGTAAACCTCCTGAGAGATTTTGAATCTATATTGTGATGGTTAGAATAATCAGGGAGTCTGAGCCTTCCACTTTTGAGGAGGATTCCAACAGACAAGTTTGGAGATATTCCATGATGGAAGAGTACAATTCCATCATGAAGAATGATGTTTGGGAAGTTTTTCCTAGACCCGAGGGGAAGTCAATGGTGACTTATAGGTGCCTCTATAAACTCAAATATGTGGTATATGGAAGCATTGAGAAGTAAAAAGCTCATTTTGTGGCTCGAGGGTTCTCATAGGTTGAGGGATTTAATTATGATGATAACTTCATTTCGGTTTCTAGATATACCTCGATAAGGGTAGTGATCTCTATTGCAGTAGAGATGGGTTGGAAGACTGATCAGATGGATGTGAAGACCGCATTTCTGAATGGTCTCATACATGAGGAGGTGTACATTGATAAGCCATTGGGCTTTAAGTTGCTTGGGAGAGAGTCTCATGTGTGAAAACTGAATAATCCATTATATGGTATGAAACAAGCTCCCAGAGCTTGGTATTCTAGGATTGATGCCTACTTGCAGTAGTTGGGATTTGAGAAGGGTGAGGTGGATCCCAACCTATACTTCATTGTGGTTGGAGAGGATATTCTCATACTCTTTCTATATGTTGATGATATTTTCATTACAGGGGTTGAGAGACTCATTACTAGTAGCAAGGAGAGCCTTTCTTCAGAGTTAGAGATGAAAGAGATTGGACTGATGCATTATTTTTTGGGGTTGGAGGTTTTGGAGGAGCCTGGACATATCTTTATGGGATAGGGGAAGTATGATTTTGACATTATGAGGAGATTCCAGATGGAGGATTATAGGCCCATGTCCACACCCATGATTACCAACTGGAAGAATCGCAATGCTTCTGAGTCACAATTAGTTTATCCCACATTATATCATTAGTTGATTAGTTCATTGATGTATTTGGTCAACACCATACTAGATATTTGTTTTGTTGTCAACACTCTCAGTTAGTTTATGGTGGAGCCTAGGAGAGTGCATTGGGTGGTAGAAAAACATGTTCTTAGATATCTTTGTGGTACAATGGATTATGGCCTGGAATATATGAGAGGGGATGTAGTTCGATTGGTGGGCTATACTAATTCAGATTGGGTAGGATGTGTCAATGACATAAAAATTACTTTAGGTTGTTGTTTTGGATTGGGCTCGGCAGTGGTGTATTGGTTCAGTCGGAAGAAAAAGTCAATGGCTTTGAGTTCTATAGAGGCTTAGTATATGGCTTCCAGTCAGGCCAGTTGTGAGGCCATTTGGCTTCGAAAGTTACTGGTGGGGTTATTTTATGTGTAGTTGAGACCAAATGTGATTTATTGTGAAAGTTAGAGTTCTATCAAACTCTCTTAGAATCCAGTTTTTCATGATAGGTCTAAGCACATTGAGATTCAATATCAATTCATGTAAGATTATGTTCAGAGAGGATAAATTGAGCTACAATATATATCCAAATATGAGAAGGTTGCAGACATACTCACAAAAGCTTTGGGAAAAGGGAAGTTTTCGCCTTTCAGAGATAAGATTGGGGTGGTGAGTAACACCTTCCTCGATAAGAGATATTGTCAAAAAAAATTAGAAAGCACCTAGGCAAGTGTTTCTCATCACCTAGGCACCTAGGGGTGGGAAAATGTCTAACGTGGACCCTAGTCATTTAATTCATGTGATATGAATTAAAAGTGACTTTATGACTTAGAAAAAGTGGGTGAGTGAAGTAAGTTAATCTTCACCATTCATATTTTCCTATCTAAACCCTTGGATCAGATGACCCTTCAACTTCCCTTATTGAGTCAGTTAGGGTAAGAAGGCACCCCCCATTTCATTTCTTGATGAGAATTTGAAGAATGTTGAGAGAGAGAGAAAAGTCTCTCTTTGGAGAAGGAGGGAAAACTTGCTACTTGAGGCATGAATTTCTAGGAAAAGGTACAACGTGGAAATCGAGGCAGAGAGTACAACCAGCAAGTGGTCGTACAATATGGATTTTTTTGTGAGGTCATATAGAAAAAAAGGGCCCAAAAATCGAGTAGTCTGTACTATAGATTTTTGAGGCATAGTTAGCATGTATTTCAAGGATGTCGTATAGTAGTTTTGACACATAAATTGAGAAAATAGGGATTGGCACGTGTTTCTAATAAAATTCTGTACAGTTCATGCGATAGGAGGGCATGAAATTTGATGGTCGTATAACACTATTTTCTTGGCACAAATTTCAATAAAATTTGGCATTATTTTCAAGGAAGATTGTTGGTCATTGTTGTCACAGGGGAAAACCCAGGGTTCAATGCTTCAACATTTCACCGAAAAAACCCTAACTACCGACCCTTTCGACAACACCTGCGAAGCAGATGTAGTCTCACCTGAGGTAGAGGCAAGGGGGGTTACAGGACTCAAGTGTCTGTAACCAAGTTGGGACACAAATCCGTGATTATAACACTTCATAGAGTAATTAGGAGCAACACAAATTAGTTCATTATTTTTATTCAAACTGCAGATCAAACCCTAAGTACAGATTGACGCAGTAACAATGATGAAATATACATGACACTTAGAAACATAAGTTAGATCTATAACATTCAACATAGACGAAGAACTAAGAATTAATAGATCTATCTATCATTCATAACCTTCATTGCACTAAGAAAAAACATAAACATTATAGCATAAATAAAACCATCAACACAAGATTTACGTGGTTCACCCCAGTGTGGGGCTATGTCCACCAAATAATTCTTCTTCTTTATTAGTCTTCTTTAGTCTCTTACATTTTTCTTCTCCTGTGCACTCAGCCATAGAGCCAAGCTTCACACTGGACAGGTGATCTGCACACTGCGCACCAGATCCACATTCCCCAAAATTAGGTCAAGGCACAGAGCCAACTCCTTTATCAAGCACAGAGCCTTACATACATGTTTTGTTGCACAAAACAACTCATAACTACTTGCCTTTTTCACTTAGCTACTGACTTAGCACATAACTACTTACATCACTTACTTCTACATTACATTCCTTCTTATTTATAATTTTACACTTACAAAAGGCCTAAACATGGGTAAACCCATGGGTTGACATCCCATAACCCATTACATAAACCCTAATGAACCCATTTCTTGGACCACAAGCTGAAAACATAAGTGAGATCCTATGATCTCAGCTTTGCCTGGGCGCTCCATCTTCGGCCGCTGCGTTGAAGTCCCGAAAGTGGTCAATCTCGACCAATGTTTCCTAAAAACTTGGTCAAGGGAAAACAAGCCCTCAACAATCACCTGTGATTCATCCTGAGTCACTCAGATTTGGGAAGTGCTTCTTTGAAGGCCTCGAGCTTGGCTCAAGTTGTCTTGACTTGTTGCTTCGCTTGAGCTTCCTTCTTAGTGAACTCCTAGATCATTTTCTCTATAACAGGCCCGTCTAGATGTTGTTCCAATGTCGCAACTACTTGGTCTAGTTGCACTCCTTTCCCTTCAATCTCTTCAAACACCACGCAGGCTTCCTCCTTCACTGGTTGTAGCCTCTGTGTGACCTCCATTACTCTGCCCTGGATGGTAGTAATCTATTTTTGGGTTGTGCGTTGTTCTTGTGATCTCTTCATTCTCTCGATCACAGTGAATGACTTCATCTGCACTTGTATCGTCAGTGCTTGTTGTTGTGCCTCCTGTAGTTGTGCTTCTAACTTCCTAAGATCTGGATCTTCTAGGAGGTGTTCGTAGGTCTACACACTTCTTTCACTTAGCTTCTTGCATTCTAAGGTGAGGAACATGATCCTTCCAAGTGTGCTCTTAGTGGCTTCCTCCCTTTTGTTGTGCACTTCCTACAGGGTGCTAAGTACTGCTTGGAGCTCCAACTCCATTACCCTTTCTTGAAGCTGCTAGATGGACTCAACGAGCTTCGTCACTTGGACCTATACCAGATCTGCAAATATACTTCAGAAATAACCAAGAATAAACCATAAAACATTCACCATAACATGAACACAATAATGTAGAAAAAACCCTTGAGGTAGGGCAACACCATATAATGGATCCTATTATGGAAGGGATCCTCTCCTGTTCACTTGCCTATTCGAGGGGGCATCCTCCTATTGAGCTACCACTCCAAATACAATACTTCTCTTCATGTCTCATTACATTTCTTGAACCCCTTTATATAGTGCTACCATCATCTAAGAACATTCTAGAGGAGGAATCTTTTAGAAGTAGAACCTTCTAAGAAGTCCTCTTACATTTATTATATCTAATTACCCATTTATCATATCTAACTACCATAGTGGGCCTTATTTAATAATATAGTGGACCTATTCCACCTTACATTGAATGACCTCCACTATTATCATTATGGGCCCTCTGGGCCCCCACACTACCTCTCTAGCTACCTTACAGAATCAGGTGATTGAAGATATGCTCAGGATGTATGTGATGGATAAACCATCAAAATGGGAAGACTACTTGCAGTTGGTAGAGTTTGCTTACAACAATATGTATCAATCATATTTAAACATGATCCCATTTGAGGCACTTTATGGTAGAAAGTGAAACATGCCAGTGAGTTGGGACAATCCAGTAGACTGCGTAGTGGTTGGGCCAGATCCGTTGTTAGGTTATGAAAAAGGTATAAATATCTTCCTTTTTCCCACATTTCATGATATCATCTTGATTGACTTTTCAATTATTTAGGAGCAAATAGAATAGAAAATGAATAATATACTCTTTAGCGTTATTGTTGAAATTAGATTACATAGATCCTAAAATATGATTGGAATTGTTTGGTTTTATTATAGGATTGGTTAAATATTGTCAAACCCAAGATAGCAAAGGAAATCTTGAAGATACGCAAGCTATTGGAGGTTGAAGACTTTATGGCACAAGGAAGTTTTGAAGATGATCGAGTTTCTTATATTGTAACTTTATAATAGTAAAGAAATCTTGAGGATCTCTTGATCCTCAGGATAGCTTAATTTAGCTAGATTATTGTAATATATAAGGGGTAAATAGATCTTGAAAAGAGATAGGAAAATTGCATCCAAGAACTCAGAACTTAGAATTGCTATGCGTTATCAATTTTTGTAAAATGTTGTACCAGCTATGAAATTAATAAAAGTGTTGAGCAGTTTTACCATTTCTATATATTGAATTTCAAATAGCAGTGCTTCTAAGGACCAAGGGCCTAGTCTGAAGGAGATACTGTTCGACCTATAATTGTATCATTTCAATTTCTATTTTGTGATTCGATTCTCTTTTATAGAAGTTAAATGAATGCATCAGTGTGTTGATGGTTTTATGTCAATTGCAAGAGATAGATATTTCCTTAAGCATTAGATGATTGTTGCTCCAATTCCCATTACTGATATTTGATGCGTGATAGTTCCTCATAAGTTCACATTTGTTGTTCCTTTTACTTAGTTTACATTTGTTGTTCCTTTTTCTTAGTTTACATTTGTTGTTCCTTTCCATTAGAATATAGTTGTTGTTCCTTTCAATAGAAGTACAATTGTTCTCTCTTTTCGATTAGATTATAGTCTATGTTTCTTTCCATAGATAGAGTAATTCACCTTGTTCTTTCCAGCAATTGGATTTATAATAATATTCATTTCCGCAAGTCTTTATTTAGATTCAATTACTGTTCTTAAAATGAATTCAATAGATTAATTAGTTCCTTTCTATTGCACAACTTTAGATTTCAATTCCTAGAATCTTTAATGAATGTTTGAGGAACTTGATTGTTGATAAACTTAGATTTTCTTTCACTACACGATTTTAGCCTCTACGATTTATCTGCTTAGACTTTGCCGATATTCTTTCAGATAAAACATGAATCCTCGGGTTGATAAATTAATGTTAAGCTAAGGTTGTTTTTAGACATCTTTAGAGCCCAATATTTTGGCATCGTTGCCAGAGAAGAATGTCAAAGGTAGCATAGATTGTGCCTATGGAGGACGAGGTATTGAAGACAGAAGGTAAGAACCTATGCAAGCAATAAGTAAGATGATTATGCCAGCGCCTACCTCCAGCTGACACAGTAAGAGGTTGCATAGGTGTTTTTATTTCTTGATTTTCTTTTTTGTGTGAAGTGTGTATGACTAAGAAGAAAGATCTTGAAAAACCAAAACCACCACCAAAAATTACCAAAGCCCGGGGCTTGGTGCTCCCTGGAACAAGCACTTTCATAAATGACATCATTTGAAAGGCAGAATCTCAAGCTTCGTTTGGACCTAGAAAATGATCTACCCGAATCCCTCAGGTGGTAGTTTCACCAACTACAACCCACATTGAGATTCATAGAAAAACTTAAGGGACTGAGAAAAGCTTTCATAGCACAGATCTTCCACCCCTCAACTCTTTAGAAGAGGGAAACTCTTGTAACCTAGAGGAAGGATAAGGAGAAACCAATGGGATAGCTAAGACAAACCCACCACCTGATCCTGAATCTCCTGTGAAAGAAGAAGGCATACCCAAAATCTCAGATAGAGGGAGTGCAATCAAATCCCCTGAGGGATCGGATAACCAACCAATTCAAATAAAATATCCAGATCAAGAAATCCCTGAAGATTTCTAGCATATTTTCGATCAAATGGCACAACCAAATCCACAACGTCCCCAGACTTCCACTTTGGAATATTTGATAGTTGATCCAATCGCCAATGCCCCCATGAAGGCAATTCCCCTACAAAACCTGCCAACCTTTCATGGATTAATCTCAGAAGACCCGGATGCATTCTTATTTGAATTTGATGTCCTATGTAGAGGGTATGATTACACCTATGAACCCCAAAAATTAAAATTGTTCCCCTCCACTTTGAAAGGATAATCTTTACGCTGGTTCCTGGGATTAGGGGGAGGAACTATAAACTCATGGGATGGGATGAAACAAGCCTTCTTGACAAAATATCAGGATTATTGTAGAACCAGATACTTAAAAGATGAAATCTTTCAAATGATTGCAAAAGAAAATGAATCATTAGAAGAATATGTCAAGATATTTCAATATAATCTACAAAGATCACCCTATGGCACGTTACCAGGTGAATTACTAAAGACAACCCTGATTAAGGGTATGAAAGATGAATGGGTAGAAATGTTGAATTTAATGGGGAAGGGTGACATTTATCAAGAAACTTATGATGACATCGTCCTATTGTGCATCAGGTGCTCAAGAGGAAGCTCACGGACTAGATCAGGGATGTGTATCCCCCTCACTAGAAATAACAATATTACCAGCGGGGGTGTTACGCAAGCTAAATTTGGTAATCTCTTAGAAAAATTCAAAACAAATATTTTTAGCACTTTGACTACACAATTGGATGTATTGCAAGCCAAATAGAAAAAAATTGAAGAAAAACAAACGTTGGCTATATTTTTCCACAGGTGTAGAAGAAAACATGGTCCAAGGGATTTCCCTTTGGATGTGGTTCGGGTTTGTGCTATTTGCGCCAAGGATCATGACATGGAACAATGTCCATTGCTTCCTGGACTAAAATCTGTCTTTAGAGAGGCAGAAGAAGAAACAAATCCATTATATCTGATGACTCAGCATCGTCAATGGCAGAATCGGCCTCCAAATACACTGCAGGACCCTTCCTCTTTCTCCTCTGGACATTATAATCAACAACAAGCTCCTGGTAGCACATGGCAGGGTCAGCCATTTACTAATCAGAACTGGTAGCCCCAACAATACCCACCTGCAAATCCTTCCTGGAAAAATTAGCCAACTACAATTTCCACTTGGCCTAACTCACAATATCCCAACTCATCCTGGCAAAACTCAAACAACAACATATACCCTTCACAGTGGCCCAACATGATTACCCAAAACCCAAATTGCAATAAGAATTGGTAGCGCCTGATGGGGATAAACAACCAACCCATGGGGACGGCCCCTCAAACTTAGACTACACTACAAGCACCACTCCAATTGCCCCAAAATCTGCAATCACAATTGCGCCCTCAACTACCAACCCAGCCTCACCCAAATCCAAATAACATACCATCTCAGCTCATCTAGATTATGGAGAATGGGGAAGGAGAGACCAACTCGGTAGGGTGCAACAAACTATGGTTGAGATCGGGACGAATAATCTCTCCTGAAGAAAATAACGTTTTTCAAGAGCAGGAGAGTGAAAAACAACCAACAATAACACCTTCGATTATGGTAATAACAGAAGAAATCGAACAGGGGGGAAACATAGTCGAATCGTAAGATCCTGATAAGGATGCAATGCCCTCCCCTCCATTCCCTGAAATATTGATGATAGAAAAACCACTCGTATATCCCAACTTCGACATTATAGGGGAACTCAAGAATTTATATATCAAGATTCCACTCCTACAAGCTCTTCAGGACATCCCAATCTATGCAAAAATGATCAAGGAGCTATGTGGGAGGAATCCCATCAGAAAAATTAAAAATCCATCATCAATAGTCCGCGTGGTAGGATCCTTTTCTGATCTAATTTTAGGTAGAAAAGAAACGGTCAAATATGCAGATCCGAGGAATCCCATAATGACAGTTCAAATCCAAGGTTATTATTTTCCCAATACACTAGTTGATTTGGGAGAAACCATCAACATCTTGACTATTGAAACCTACAATACCCTGGGTTTTAACTCCTTCGAACCCACTGCAATAATGTTGCATTTGGCAGATCGATCGGTAGTTCTACCAGTTGGCAGATTACATGATGTAGCCATCTTCGTCGACTCTAGGGAATATCCGGCGGACTTCCTCATCATCAACCCAAGAAGTGCACTTGAAGGGCATCCATTAATACTGGGTAGGCCATGGCTTGCAATAGTAGATGCATACATAGGATGTCGAGTGGATAATATGACAATCACTAGAGGGGGTATCAGAAAGAACCTCATTTTATATCCTCCTGCTAAACCAAGTCCAACTTTCGTATACCCACAATTACCACCACCGTGATACCCAGAGAAGGATTTATGAGCCCCTCTTACGCAGGAAGAATCCCTTGGACTTAAAAACCAGCTAGAGGATGACGTAATCAGTGGGTTTATCAATAGTCCAGCCACCATGAGCAACCCAACCTGCCAGAGGCTCCAAGTTGTTCTAGACTATGAAGCACAGGGAGACCTGCTAGAAGATTTAATGGAACAACAAATTCCAACTACAATTGTTCATAACAGCAAACCCATCGAGATTGCACCAGGGAGGTCTCTAAACATCAATGCCAATTTATATGGACAATAGAAATAGAAGATAACTCAAGTCCTCTCCAAATACTAGCAAGATTTTGCATGGGAATATTTTGATATGAAAGGTATTGATCCGCAACTCTGCACACACCACATTTATGTTGAAAACGATGCCCAACCTATCTGAAAACCACAGAGAAGATTGAATCCTCACCTCAAGGATATTGTTAAAGAAGAATTACAAAAGATGTTGACGTATATTTTATATATCCCATCTCAGATAGTCAGTGGGTTTCCCCATTAGTGATCGTCCCAAAGAAAAATGGGAAATGGCGAATCTGTGTTGACTACAAGGAACTTAACAAAGCCACTCAAAAAGACCACTTCCATTTGCCTTTCATTGATCAGGTCCTGGATACTTTGGCAGGAAATACATTCTTTTCTTTCCTAGATGGTTTTAGTGGGTACAATTAGATACAGATTTCCCTAGAAGATCAAGATAAAACTACATTGACATGCCCCTGGGGCACTTTTACATACAAAGTGTTACCCTTTGGAATTTGTAACACTCCAACCACTTTTCAAAGGGCCATTCTGAGCATATTTAGCAATCTAATCAGCGAAGGACTTGATGTTGGACACACCTACCACACTTAGAGGGGGGGTGAATGAGTGTGGGTTTCTTTTTCCCAAAACTTCCCTCTTGCACAAAAACTCATCAATTAGCAT
>SNQJ01S0080876.1:65322-77290 GCA_010110895.2 Picea sitchensis | reverse complement strand
TCAATCAAGCCAAACCATTTACATCAATGACATATGATCCAACAATCTCCCAAGTAATCAAACCATTGGCATCAATGACAAACCCTTGGCATCAATGACAACATGATCCAACACTTGAAGTCTATATGGATGATTTCACTCCTTATGGCGATGACTTCGATCAAGCACTAAATAACCTGGAGAAAATACTAGAGTGGTGCATTGCAACCAAGTTATGTTTAAGCCATGAAAAGTGTCACATGATGATGACATAAGGTGTGGTACTAGGGAATTATATCTCTGCAGATGGAATTAGGGTATATCCAACAAAAATAGTGGTAATCCTTAATCTACCTACACCACACACACAAACTGAGGTACGTATTTTCCTTGGTGCTTCAGGATACTATCATAGATTTATGGAAAATTTTGCAAGAACTGCTACACCTTTACATGCTTTGACTAGTACTGTAGAATTTCAATGGTCTGAAAAGTGTGATGTAGCATTTGGAGGACTCAAGAAGTTGATCTTGACAACACCGGTGTTAAGGGGGCCAAATTGGAAAATACCATTTCACATCTCCACCGATGCATCAGATATTTCCATAGGCACTGTCCTCGGACAGGAGGAGGACAAGAAACCCTACACCATTTATTTTATTAGCAAGAATCTTAATCCAACTGAACTTAATTATACAGTAACAGAGAAAGAGTTTTTAGTTGTTATACATGCCATCAATAAATTTCGTCATTATATAACAGGCTATTCTATCGTTTTGTATATTGATCATTCTGCTATCAGATATCTAGATAATAAACCAATCACTAATGGACGGGTCACTCGATGGTTGTTTCTATTGTAGGAATTTGATATCACCATCAAAGATCGAACCAGGAGAGAAAATATTGTCGCAGAATTCCTATCCCGCATACCCAAAACATATGACTCCTTAACATTCAAAGATCAATTTCCATATGAGCATTTATTTTCCGTTACTACAAAGCCACCTTGGTACGCTGATGTGGAAAATTACCTAGTAGCAGGAAGATTACCGACACATATTTCTTCTAGGGAAAGCAAAATGATTGTCCAGCGTAGCGCACTATTCGCCTAAATCAACGGATATCTCTTCCATACAGGAGTTGATCTCCAGATCCATAGATGCATACGAGATGATGAAATCTATGACATACTAAAGGCTAGACATGATGAGCCCTGTGGTGGGAATTTTGTAGATCGCAGGACTGGACACCACATTTTGCAGATGGGCTATTATTGGCACTTAATATTCAGAGACACGAAGAAATATGTCTAGACCTATGATAGTTATTAACGAATGGGAAAACTAGGTAAGGGTGATGAAATTCCTTTTAAAGCACAAGTAGTTGCGGAACCATTTAAGAGATGGGAACTAGACTTCGTTGGCCCCTTCAATCCAAAGTCAAATCAGAAGGCCTATATTCTAGTCGCAATGGACTACATGACTAAATGGGTAGAGGCAGAATCCTTACCAAATGCAACATAATAAGTAGTCATCAAATTTCTTTTTAAATTATTCATACTCTATGGACTACCAAGAGAGGTAATTACTGATAGGGGGTCACAATTTACAGCTCATAGAATCACCACCACCCTGGATAATTATCATATCAAACACAAAATTACTTCTTTGTACCATCCATAAGCAAATGGGCAAGTGGAAAGCACCAATAAAGTCCTGGAGGCAATCCTGACAAAGACTGTCTCAACAAACAGACAGAATTGGGCTTCTGAGCTCCCAAATGCCTTATGGTCTTACCGCCCAACATGGCGTAATACCACTGGCTACTCTCCTTATCATTTAGTCTATGGAAAATAACCCATCTTCCCAATCGAGTTTGAAATCAAGACTCTAAGGATGGCCCAGGAAATCAGACTGGATCTTACAAAAGCACATAAACAACGCCTTCAACAACTCAACGAATTGGATGAAGCACACCTGTCTATTGTAGAGCGCACAACCATTATTCAGCAACAGAGGATGACCTGGCACGACAATCATATCAAGAAAAAATCATTTAAAAAAGGTGATTGGGCACTCCTCTATGATTCCATATTTCAGGATTTTCTGGGAAAATTACAGACACAGTGGCTAGGACCATACGAAATCAATGAAGTCCATGATAATGGCACATTCGCATTAAGTACCATCGACGGGTCCGGATTTCCATTTCGAGTCAATGGACACCAGCTACGACTCTATCGTCAGCTTCCCTCAAAAGAATCTTTCTACCAGGAAGTAAGTAAGGATCCTACTGTTCGAATTTTGGTTGGCTGGGAAGGTAATCCAGCCACCCTAATTCCATAAATGTTGAATTCTTTTGACACTATACATATTGTATATAATTTTTTTTTCTATGGATCTTATTTAGTTTTTTTATTATTTTTGACAGTCATTCGAGAAAATCAGAACTAGGGAGGATAACTGTAATAAACTCAATTAGCACTCTTTTATGTTCCGAACTCCTGCTTCACCTCATCACCCAAACCCTTTCTTTTGCATAAAAATGAATGTGTCAAGATTCACCAACAACAATTGGGCAACTATAAATAAAATTCATAACATTAACAAACCATCCACTACTTAATTTTGAAATAAACCAACTCATAAATGAATTTAGTTGATGACTAATCAACCTTGGATTCAAGAAAAACACATTTCATGGCTTCTAAAAATTACCTATTCAGATGGTTAAAAATGGAACAATTGTTGTACCTTTTGTGTGCCTGTTGTTCCTTTGAATGGAACAATTGTTGTTCCTTTTGCGCGCTTGTTGTTCCTTTGAACAGAACAATTGTTTCTCCTCTTGTGCGCCTGCTGTTCATTTGAATGAAACAATTGTTGTTCCTGTTTGCGCGCTTGTTGTTCCTTTGAATGGAACAATTGTCGTTCATTTTTCGTGCCCACTATTCCTTTGAACGAAACAATTGTTGTTTCTTTTTCACGCCTATTGTTCCTTTGAACGAAACAATTTCTATTCCTTTTTGTGTGCTTTTTGTTCCTTTGAATGGAACAATTGTCGTTCCTTTTTCGTGCCCACTGTTCCTTTTCACACCTGTTGTTCATTTTGACGTTCCTTCCGTACATTGCTGATAAAACGCTAAACCTTTCCTTTGGGGTACATCTTTCACCAAATAATTTTCACCAACATTATTTCTAACGATCTATCATTATTTTGTGGACTATCTCCCATACCTTATCAAATTGTGTTTTTGGATCACTTTCTTCGAAATATCTTAAACCTTGTTCATAACATGTAACCACCATAATTCGTTTCTTTTCCCTTATACATACAAATACACTTAAATGATATCTCGCCTTTATAATTAATAAGGAGTCTATGACACACTTTTACTTGGCATCCTTACACTTCTTTACGCCATCCCTTACTCTTAAGAAGTAGATGAGCCTCCCTTCATACACTTAAAAAAATAAAAAAATAAAAAAAAATCAATAAAATTTCTTTATTTTCCCACAAAGAATAGGGGGTCTCATCACGAGCCAACCTACCATGATCATTGGATACTAACCTAAGTGACATTCCCACTATGGATACCACACCAAGGCAATGGCCTTTGACATTTTCTTTTGTCAAAGGACAAGAGGTCTCATCACAAGATAACTTGTTCACTTAAGTTACATTATAGTGAGTGGCATTATCATCATCTGGATACCAAACCACGATAATGGTCTTTTTTTTCCAAGAAAAACTTAAATAATATATATATATATATATATAAATATTTTTTTTTTTTTTTAAAAGAATAGGGGGTCTCATCATGAGCCAACCTACCACGATTATAGGATAATAACCTAAGTGAGATTCCCACTATGGTTACCACACCAAGGAAATGACCTTTGACATTTTCTAGTCAAAGGACAAGGGGTCTCATCATGAGCCGACTTGTTCACCTAAGTTACAATCTAGTGAGTGGCATTATCACTATCTGGCTACCAAACCAGGATAATGGTATTTTTGGAAAAGACTATTCAAATAATTATCAAGGATACAAGCTCATCTAAGGGTTAAAAGGCAACCTTGTCGAGGCTATGGATGCCTGCTGGCAACAATGGCTCTGCCTGTGGTATAGAAGTTTACCTTAAACGCCAAGTTTTTGCGTGTCTCTAGATTTCCTTCACTCAATAACGCGACTATCATTTCAGTTGTTTTCAATAAAACGAAAAAGTAACCACATTATGATATGTGGGATATTATTTAAATGAACATATTTAATTTATTCGGCGTATGTATCCTTAAAATCATTATTTTGAGTATAGGTATATTTCAATTCCACAAAAGAGGACTAACGTTTGATGATTACCATTAAAATATGTTGTTTGAAAATAAATCATTGATCCCCATTGGCGGAGGCAGTACAATCATTACTTCTCACCATCAATACCTACACTCATTACTTTCCCCTACACTGATGGTCGAGGTTGACCTTCATATTAATGAGGGGAGTGGATGCTCGACAAACTTCTCGATAAAGATAGTAATGATTGTAATAAATACCCACATTTGTAAACATTTGTTGTCTCTGATATTTGCTATTTTTGGTAATTTTTCCTCCAAGCTGGTCTAACCAAGTCTGCTACCAGGAACAATAGTCATCCACATTTTCTCACAAAATGGGTGGCAGAGGTGTGCACAAGGAGCCAAATTTACTACAGGTTACAGAGAGGGCAAGAGACATCCTGCACTAGGTGGGGTGGATGGAGTACTTCAACCATCTACAAGGATATGACACGAATGTCACGCTTGAATTCTTTCAGAATCTACATGGAGAAATCTCTATGGTGCGAGGCATACAAATCTCAGTCACCCCGAAAGTATTAGCAGATGTCACAGGCTTCCCTACCATGGGAATTCAGTGGACAGGAAGATACACAACACTAAAGGAAGTTGTGGAAACTTTCACAGACCTCGGGGAAGAGTTGGATAAGAAGGGAAAGGGACTTAATCCCAGTACCCTTAGAGAACCATGGAAATAACTGATAGGGATAATTCAGTGGTACATCACCTGTGATGGATGATATGATGTAATTTGGCCTTGCCACCTCAAACTTCTGGAAGCTTTAAAACAACGGTTAGTACTTAATCTACCTTTATTTTTGAATGCCATATTACATGAGGTTGCTTTAAGAACACAAAAATCCAAGGACCCTGTTACTGTTATCAGTCACCACAGATTAGTTAAATTGATAAAAAATAAAGCACTGAGTCAAAGTCAATTGACTTGGGATAACCCGATTAAGGCCAATAGACCTCCACAACTGGAGCAACCTGAATTATTCCATGAAGAACCACCACAGGAAATTGAAGATAGACAGGCAGAGCAGACTACTGCCCAAAGAGAAATCCCATCTCCTCAAATTGAAGCTGAGGTAGACCTTGCCCAAATCATAGAGGCCCAGACCTCAAAAACACAGGCATTAACGAAAAAGAAGAAGAGAGAAACAACTGTCCCTAAAACCATCAATGAGACAAGGATAAGAAGGAGACGAATTCAGGAAACAATTGAAGCAATTCAGGGTACAACAAAACAGCCTGAAGAACTTCATAATTCTACAGAATAGTCTCCATGGGATAATGTTCAAGAAATTGGGCAAGAAGGACATACCTCACTAAGGAATGATTAGGAAGACACCCAACTGGCATTAGAGCATCCGACAAAACAATTTTTGAAGAGATATGAGGTAGAAATAGCCCAGGTTCTGGGAATCTTGGGAACCTCAATTGACATAGGCACACATAATCCATAAAAATGCCCAGAACAAGCCTCCTCTTCAAAACCAGCTGAATATTTTCCTAATATTGAAATGTCTTTTCCAGAGGACATAACACAGAAAGAACCTCATCTTGAAATAAGAATCCCTCTTGGACAGATAGGACATTTGGAAGGAATAGAGGAACAACCATCTGCTGTCCAGAATGAAGAAGACCTTGAGACCTCTCATAAACAAAAATCAGCCAAGAGCCATAAGAAAATTAGAAAGTTAAAAAAGGAAAACAAACTGTTGAAGAAAAAGGCTAAGAAGGTTGAAGTATTGAAGCAGAATGTGGGTAAACTCAAGGAAAATATTAAGGAATTGAGGAAACAGTTAGAACAAGAAGATAAGGCCCACATAAGAAAGAAGAACAAAAGGGCCAGAGTGCAAGGAAGAAAACCTTTTCCTAAAGAAGTAGTTAGTACAAATTCTGTAGGGATACAACCAGACCCCGAAGAAATAGTAGTAGAAGAAACAGTAGCTCAGAACGAGGAAGTAATTCCTGTAGAAACATAGGAAAATATGATAGCTACAGAAACAATTGATGTTGAGGTGCATACAAACACCCCAATATTAGAGGCAATATCTCAACTCCTTGAGCATAATGCTACCATCAGGATATTGGAGGAAGAATTGATAAAGTCTCAACAAACCGTGGCTCAAAACAGAAATGAATTACTAGCTATAACAGAGCACCAGGCACTCCAGTCCCAGAAACAGAGTGCTATTGTGGACAGAGTGGAAGCAAAACTTACACAGGTCCAGAAAGAATTAACTCAATCCAGAAAAGTAATGGGCACTATGGAAGAATACCAAGCATCCCAATCTCAAGCACAGGGTGTCACCATTGATAAACTAAAGGCAAATCTGGGACAAGCCCGAGGAGCATTGGCTCAACACCAAGATGAGATCGTCACTAGGACTGAACATCAAAATATTTTTAAACAATAGAAAGACATGACAACAATAGAGAGTGAGACCTATGATGTGCTCACCAAAGCCTAAGGGAAGATAAAAAAGGTGCAAACCCAATTAGAAAAAGCTTTGGAGCAAATCAAAGAAATCTATGATGTCTACTCTGATGCTATTAATTGCAGAGCCCCTACCATCAATTACACTTTATTCTTGCTGGAACGATATCTATTATTAAAAGTGAAGGCCATCAGAGAAGGTAAACCTATTTCATTTTCCACTGTACCTGAGTTTATTTCATGTTTCAGAGAGAAGGATGAAAAGGTACAATACTTTTTGTGTGAATTGTACTTTCATAATTTCATTCTGGAAGAAAAGAGGGAAGATAACCTTGGCCCATTCATAGGTGACATACAGTTTCAATAATTTATGTCATTTACTCAGAACCAAATTAGATGGGGTAAAGCTCATAAAACCTTCCTAAAGAGGGAATCTGGGCTAGATCTCTGGGTTAGGAGAGAACCTCCAAAGTCCTTTCCAGCCATTATGTGACTAAAAACCTTTATGAAAAGAGGGGGGGTCATAGACTCCTTAGCCCCTATCCACCCACATGTTATATGTTTAGGTATCACTCATTTTAGGGAGATTAAGGATGAATCTCTTGCTTCTTCTAAATTGAGATGGGATGCATCCTCCAGTGAAGTAAAGAGTAGGGAACCCTTTTGGTACATGAATTTCTTTGCAACTACCTACATAATAGAGAGGTATTCTAGATTGCTCCAAGAGGATGGGGCCTTCTTGGATTGGGTGCATATATAATCCCCCTATCATCTAGTTCCCTCCAGAAAGTTACCAAAAACATTATCAAATTAACAAGAAATTAAGGGAGGATGCTTCTTTTGGAGAACTCAAAAGAAGTAATGGGTTCAGAAGGCTTGGTGAACCAACCTTTCCACCTTACAATATTACTGCTTTACATGTAAGATCTCAACTTGCATGAGGACATGCAAGAAGGTAAGCTGGGGAGTATGTTAGGTTATGAAAAAGGTATAAATATCTTCATTTTTCCCACATTTCATGATATCATCTTGATTGACTTTTCGATTATTTAAGAGAAAATAGAATAGAAAATGAATAATATACTCTTTAGCATTCTTGTTGAAATTAGAATACATAGATCCTAAAATATGATTGGAATTGTCTGGTTTTATTACAAGATTGGTTAAATATTGCCAAACCCAAGATAGAAAAGGAAATCTTGAAGATACACAAGCTATTGGAGGTTGAAGACTTTATGGCGCAAGGAAGTTTTGAAGATGATCGAGTTTCTTATATTGTAACTTTATAATAGTAAAGCAATCCTGAGGATCTCTCGATCCTCAGGATAGCTTAATTTACCCAAATTATTGTAATATATAAGGGGTAAATAGATCTTGAAAAGAGATAGGAAAATTGCATCCAAGAACTTAGAACTTAGAATTGCTATGCGTTAGCAGTTTTTGTAAAATGTTGTAACAACTATGAAATTAATAAAATTGTTGAGCAGTTTTACCATTTCTATATACTGAATTTCAAATAACAGTGCTTATGAAGACCAAGGGCCCAATCTGAAGGAGCTACTATTTGAACTGTAATTGTATCAGTTCAATTTTTGTTTTGTGATTCGATTCTCTTTTATAGAAGTTAAATGAATGCATCAGTGTGTTGATGATTTTATGTCAATTGCAAGAGATAGATATTTCCTTAAGCATTAGATGATTGTTGCTCCAATTCCCATTACTGAGATTTGATGCGTGATATTTCCTCATAAGTTCACATTTTTTGTTCCTTTTACTTAGTTTACATTTGTTGTTCCTTTTACTTAGTTTACATTTGTTGTTCCTTTCCATTAGAATATAGTTGTTGTTCCTTTCAATAGAAGTATGATTGTTGTCTCTTTTCGATTAGATTACAGTCTCTATTTCTTTCCATAGATAGAGTAATTCGCCTTTTTCTTTCCAGCAATTGGATTTATAATAATAGTCATTTCTGCAAGTCTTTATTTAGATTCAATTACTGCTCTTAAAATGAATTCAATAGATTAATTAGTTCCTTTCTATTGCACAGCTTTAGATTTCAATTCCTAGAATCTTTAATGAATGTTTGAGGAACTTGATTGTTGATAAACTCAGATTTGCTTTCACTACACAATTTTAGCCTCTACGAGTTATCTGCATAGACTTTGCTGATATTCTTTGAGATAAAAGACGAATCCTCGGGTTGATAAATTAATGTTAATATAAGGTTGTGTTTAGACATCTTTAGAGCCCAATATCAGCTCTTGGAAATGTAGGAGCAAATGGTATAGATAAGGAAAAATTTAAAGGTTGCCCAAGATAGGTAGAGATTTTTGTAGATAAAGGAAGAAACGATAGAGAGTTTAAAGTGGGTGACCATGTGTTTTTGAAAGTTAAATCCAGGCACAATTCTTGAAGTTGGGGAATTGTTCTAGGTTGGTATCATGCTACTGTGGACCATTTGAAATCCTAGAGAAGATTGGTCTTGTTTCATATATATTTTCATTTTTTGCATCCTTGTGTATTCACAATGTTTTCGATGTATCATTTCTTAAGAAGTATGTACCTGATGTTAATCATATAATTGATTGGAATGTGATTCGGGTGGAGTTAGAAGGTGATTTATGAGTGCGACCAGTTTGCATATTGGATCGAAAAACAAAGAAACTCCAAAATCAATTCATGGGGCTGGTAAAGGTCCAATGGACCTAGTACAGTCCCGATGATGCAACCTGGGAGTGCGAGGATGCTATGTGGGAAGAGTATCGTCATCTTTTCAAATATTTTTGAAATTTGTATGTAAATGCATATATGATGTACCAAGGACAATGCATAAATAAGGGGGAGGGGAATGTAATGTCCCTGATCTGAACCCTTTGTAATTGTACATATAGGTTGGTGAGTCGTTGGTATAGATTGGAAGTGTAATGTATACATTTATGCTGGTGAGCCATTGGCACTGAGTTTTGGTGTTCCGCAAACCTGAGTAGTGAGAAAAAAAATGTTATCAAAGACAGGGTGAACACATTTCATAGTGATGAACACACCTGGGTAAGTGTGCACATTTCATAGTATTGCACAAACTTGGGTAAGTGCACAGGAATTACCTACGAGTGTGTGCAGAGCAGAGTTATATATGTGTGTGTGTGTGTGTGGTTGTATATGTATTAAGGTCAGAGAGGATGTGTGATTATGAGGCTAGTGATTTGGGATGCAGATAGGCCAGTGTGCTTATCCATGTAAATGTAATCACAATATTAATATAGTATTACATTGTTTCATGCATACAGACTCAGAAAAAAAGATATGGGGGGATAACTCCTCTGGAAAAGGGAAAATGGGGGACGAGACTTAAGTCTGAGGGGAATATTTTATAATATTTCCGGAAAAGTGTATGTTGGACAATTATTTATCCTAAGTTCCTAAGGGTTGGGAATGAGTCACCAAGTGGATTAAACTACTTTTGAAAGTGACAAGTGTCGAGTTGAATGCATGCAATATATATTGTCGGTCTTAGTGTATTTGGGGGGATTATTCATTATTCACTTTCTCATGAGTAGAAGGGTGTTGTACTGTATGGAAAATTAGATTATTACCTTATCTGGATAGAGAATATTATAAGGAGTTGTGGTGTTGTAATCTAGTGTTTTTCTGTCAAAGAGGTAGGTTGTCAAGCCTGTGAGTAGTCTCTCTAGGTGAGAGAGTCACTTTTGAAGAGGCAGGTTGTTAGGCCTGTGAGCATACTATCCAAGTGAGATTTTGTTAAGAATTGTTTCTTAGTGCACCGGGTATTAGTTGCAAGGCTCAAAGACTTATTGTTCATCCTATTGTTGGTAGCCATGGAAGGGAAGTGGGGAAGACGAAGGAATGTTGAGAAAAGAAGGGGAACACTTCATTGGGTGTGACATGTTCATGGGGAATGAGGGACTATAGGCTAGTTTCAATGACATGCACCTTGGACTGAGAAATTTTGTTGTGAATCAAACCTTATCCTATCACTAGGAACTCTTTTTCCTTGGTGGAGTTAAGCCCCAACTCAGGGGTGACCTATTGTTGAAATCTTATGAGAAATATAGTATATGAATGGGAGAAGCATCTGAGTTATGTGCACAGTTGGTGAATTTCATAAATAATAAGTGTTCTTTATGTGATTGTCTCATTTACTATGTGCTTATTTATCTATGTTTGACATGGGCTATTTCTTGTATGTTGTCACATATAAGTAATTGTTTTTATTCTGTTAATGTTGCGTACGCATGTAAGTATGGTGTTTATAGCCTTTATCTATAGTTTTGCATGAGTATGATAGATGTTGATAATTTTTCTGTAAGCTACCCTTATGATTTTAGTATGAGCCTCTCAGGAATGTTTAAATGCCATGCATGTAGAGATTACTCTATGTGCACTAGAGGATGGATTGTTTGTGTGCACTAGGAATCAGTCTACACACACAAGGATAAAATATTTGGTGTGATATTGCAGGATGGTTTCATGCACACTAGTTCTGTGTGATCAATACACTAGTGCAAATTGTTTGATTTACTTATGCTTCTTAAAGTTGTGTTAAAAAGATAAAGTTAGTGTGGCATGACTCAACTTGAGGTTGAGTGCATTAATTCAAGTGATACTGCACAGACTAATGTGTAGTATAGAATATGTGTAGTGTAATTTTTGGAAGGCATGGCCCAACCTGGGTGGATGGGGATGTTACAGTTTGGTATCTTAGTGCATAAATTAGGAAGAGTTGTAGTAGCGAGACCCAACCTAGGTGGCTAGGTATGTTACATATTGGTATCAGAGCTACAAAAGTTGATTTTGTGTGACGTGGCCTATCATGGGGTGGCTGGGGACATTACATTGTGGTATCAGATCTATATGAGTTGAGGTTGTGTGATGTGGCCCAACCTGGGTGGTTGGGGATGTTACATGGTTAGAGGTGTTTAAGGATAAATTCGTTAGTGCGGACACAGACCAATCTCCCCAGATCCACCTGGATCAGGAACAAAACGTGACAGAATACTACTCTTTCCCTAGATCTAAAGTATTGAATGGACTAAGAGGAAAGGATGAAGTTAATACCTTGTGAAAGCTCTCCTTTATCTCTGTTGTTCCTCGCTCTGCTCCAATGCTCTTGTGTCGTCCAATCACAACAACACAAACCAATCACAGCAAAGACATTAATATATTCAAAACCCTAGTCTATACATG
>SNQJ01S0080876.1:49109-65312 GCA_010110895.2 Picea sitchensis | reverse complement strand
CAACATGATGTATACTATCCATCCATGGGTCTTGTATCTACATGTGCATTTTCCTTCATGTCCAAATACCTTCATCAATATTGCGGTCCAAAACCCATGACTAGGGTTGACATCAATGACAACAACCAATCTTCCAACAATCTCCTTCTTTGTCATTGATGGAAACACTCATTCTCTCTGTTGTGAGTGGGAAATCCCTCTACGGACTAGAACTTAGGGTTTAATTATGCATGCAGAAAATACCTAAAGATTTCTACTTTCTACCGTCGTCCCAGACCTAATCCCCATTATTCTTAAGCAAATACGTAGTTAAGAAGATCAAGTGAACATACCTTATTTAGGCATTTGATATTGATCCTTCTTTATGCTTGATCGCTCCTTGACTGCAAATCTCCTCCCAAGGCCGACCTTAATTCACACAAGACAAACAAATAACTCCACATGCATTTGATATATAGATTAATGGGTTAAAGATTCAAACAACATATATGCAATAAACCATGAACACCTCATATGGTGGGACGGGAAAAGTACTTCTTTAGTATTAACTTCAACAAATCAACTTACAATGATGAAGCCGACCACTTCTCCACGAACCTGGTCCTGGGATCCTCTTCAACTGTCCTCCAACTTCTTTACTCTATATTTCTCTTTGCACAAGGATGGCTAAAGGGTTGGGACAAAGGGAATGCGCAATCGGGTATAGTTTCTTTACTATGATTCTCCTCTTTCAAATGGGAAGAAGCTAGGTATTTGGTCAAACCCTCGCTCATGCATGGCCGAAAGTTTTAGTTAACTCACCCAAAGCTGTGTGTTTCATCAACAAATTTCCTTTTTTTGTGCTTTTGTAGGTACACGCGAGTTGTCTTGGGTTAGCTAGCGTGTACACACATGCAGTAATAGAGTAGGGCATGTGGGCCTTTATAAAAGCGGTTTTTAAGAAGAGTTGTTCAGTATTGTTTTGGAAAAGAAGGAATCTGAGATGGCCTGATGCCAGGTAAGCATGTCTAGTGAAAATTAGGGTTATAACAGATGCCCCCTAATGTGTGAGGTTAGAAGAGCATCTGATGCCCGAAATACATTAACAATATTCACTGATGTGCCGAACAAGTGATCCCAGGGACCAGGAATCAGGAGGTGTCGTCTACAAAAATAAAAATTGTCTTACTGAGGCAGGCATACCCATGCTCGGGATAAAATAAAATCATGGCTACCAATCAATTACACTGTATATCCATGTCATATAACTATATAAAGTGTAGCCACGAGAAATACACAACGGAGCTACATCTTGAAATAAAAAAGATATACGTGTAGAGTATCCATCTTCTAGAAGCTGATAAGGCCTGATGGCTGGAGATGAGGTCTTCAAAGCTCGAGAAACAACTTCAAAATATTCAAAACTTGGGTAGGAGTGAAATATGAGTGTATGACTTCACTACCCAGAGGTCTTCGATGACTCGTTGGTTATGGACTAGAGAATCTTGATGATCAGACTGAAGGCTTCATTGATTTCAAACAAAGACTTGATTGGACATTCAAGATGGTCGGGCATGAGGGCAAGAGACAAACTACAGAGGGGTCGACTCAGGCTTGGTAAAAAAATTCCTTGGACGATAGCATGACAAATGATGAAACTCAGGCAACATGGCATTGACATAAGTTTACGAAGCAGGAGGCAACATAAACTCTCCATATGTTTGGAAGAATATCCAAATGGAGGAGGACACAACTCTATGTAGCGAGAACAGATTCCTAAGGTCACATTAAATCCCAGAATTTGAAGAACAAACACACAGATTTGCTTTATCCAAGGGAGAATCATTATGCTGCCAATAAAAAAATACTTTTCTCTTCCTCTTTTTGGCGTATATATTTTTTTTTTATCTTTTTCAATAATTTTGGAAAAAGAATAAAATAATGTTATGTTACAAAGGAGGATCGAGTGTCGCAAACATACTAGTTCCAAGAAAACGAAATACAGGGATTCTCAGGGCAAAGGGACATATGCAAGAAAAGGACACTCGGGAAAAATCCTCCCGGGGCCACAGTTGTCAAGACGCAGAGGCAAAGAACTACAGGGCTTGTGTACAAGGCATGCTTCAGATGGTTCAGTTGAGAGAAACATGCATCCGGCATTAGGCCAAAGACACGAGTATGAAAATGTGGTTAATAAGACACACAATGGTAACGTCTTTCGATGTAAGTTTAACGAGCCCAGAGAAGGTAAGCTCGACGGTTTTTCATATTTTGAGAGTCTGAAAAACATAAAAGGAGACTCCAGTGGGGTACCTTTTTCGAAGGTAGTCTAGTCGGTTTGAGAAAGGGGTAAAATAGCACTGACAAGATGTCTATTCAAAACCATTTTAACGAGTGTGATAAAGACAAGATCACTCGACCATTTTTTCATTTTTAAGGAGTCTGAAAAACGCTTAACTATGGACTCCGTCAGGAATGTTCTTCTGGACCATTTTAACAAGTGTGAAAGAATAAGGTCACTCGATGATCTTTTCAATTTTAGGGAGTCTGAAAAGAGATTAACTATGGACTCTGTGGGGGCTCCTTTTTCATAAATTTAGTCCCTTAGTCCCGAAAAAGGGTTAAAATGATACCTCAGAGTACTCTTCTAGAGAACTGAAGTTCCTTAGAGTATACCTTTGTTCGTACAGTTGACCGTTCGGACTGAAAAAGGGGTAAACTACTGCCAGACAGACATGACTTCAAATTTTAGTTTAACGAGTGTGAAAGGCCACAAGATCGCTCGACAATCTTTTCATGTTTAGAGGGTCTGAAAAGGGCTTAAAAGAAGACCCATTATGTCTACTTGGAGTCCCGAGGGTGAGGTCAATAGTGAAAAGGAATCATGCAAATGAGGCTCAAACTCGTAATCAGGAAAACAACAAGGACTCCCAAGCTTACATTCATTAGATATAGCATGGACACGATAATGCAACAAGGATCTACCTAGGGCATCCATGTTCCGGTAAGCTCTACCACCAACTTGTGACACTTCTAAAGCAGCAATGATGGTTCTGTGTCACAACCTGATGGGATGGATCCTATGGAAAAGGGATAAAGACAACAAGATACAAAAGTTAGGGTGGAAACCTAACCTACATGCTCAAGTTGATCATCGGAGATTTTTTCCACAGACTGTCAAAAATTACCCAAAACTAAAACAAAATGTCCCGATACCCGATCATACCCTTCCAATGAAACTCCTGAATCACTCTTAATGGGTTTTGGTTTAAAGGAAATGATAGGGGGGGGCAAGAAAGTGACAAAAATAGGCCAAAAAGTCTATAAATAGAAGCTAGCAGCTCATTATCACCATTGCTGATTTGGAAATTGACTCTGGAGCAAAAAACCCCCTTTGATAAAAGTGGTGATTCCAGGAGCTACAGTGGACGAAACGACCATCTTTCTGGACCAAGTAAGTACAAACTCTCTCCTCTTTCAATTTAAATCTTTTTTTTTCTTTGGGTTCAAAGTTTTTGGGGGGGCGTCGACCTTCAAAAGGTCGGCCCTAGGTCCACACTAGTTGTCTTAGGACAGGCCCCGTGTACATTCGAGCAGAGTAAAAAATGCACACGTGACTGTCATCATTACAGCCTACGTGGACCCCCTTATTGAATGAAAAAATTTAAGAAAAAAGGGTTAACCCTCCTGACTTTGGTGTTTTCAGGATGTATGTTCACTCGAGACAAAGAGAGCATGAGGAGGTTAGTGAGGTGGTCAGGCAAGACCCCAATGTTGTGGCTGCCTTAATGCAATGTGGGCTGCTGAAGTTCTTCTTATGTCCTTTTATGTGGGCACAACCTAGGCTACTGAACTCCTTGGTTGATTATTGGCATTCGGATGTGGAGGCCTTTATGTTAGAGGGGCAGTCACTGGTGCCCACGAAAGAGGACATATATTTTTTGACTGGCCTCTCCAGGATAGGGGAACCAGTCAACTTTCGGACATTTCCTTCGGGGCTGCTTAAGATAGTAGAATTGATAGGAATTTACTGTGAGGCTGGTACATACCGATCAAGCTCACAGGTGCCCATAAGAAATATTATTGAATTATCGTTGCAGGTGATTGTGTTGCTTATTGGGAAGATCATTAGTTCTATGACTCTCCATCAAGCATCCCGTGCATAGATGAACTGTGCAGTCCAATGCTTAAATGCACAAATATTTGACTGGAGCACAACATTGCTATAATGTATGAAGAGTCAGTTGACAGATTGTCGGTCGTGGACATAGAGGAACTTCGGGTTCGGGACGATTCTATGCTCTTTCTTCTTTGAAAGAGTTCCAAGATTTAGTCCTCGAGTGGTGGTACGAGGACATCAAGCCTCTCTTACTACGGTTTGTAGATGGGTAGTGTTACTGCCACAATAGGGTGGTGGAAGGACTAATGATTCCTTTGATGATGATTTCTTCGCTTGGCTGTTGCGACAGACTCCAGTCATAGAGGATTACCCTTATGTTGGGATTGATTTCTTGAGAGATCCTGAGATACTAATACCTCCTAGTGAGGAGCGAGGAGAGATGGGTAAGTTTACTTCATTGTTTTGTTGTCGTTTTTTTTTTTTTATATCATTTTTTTATACCATAGTATTTGATGGATATGTGTCTGTTGTGTGTAGATGTGGGGCTAGTGCGACCTGCAGACTATGCGAGGAACATGCATCATCCTCGGCCAGGGGCCGCATCTGCCGCCGCTAGGGGACCAGTAGTAGCAGGAGAGATTATAGTTAGGGAGGCTGAGAGGGTGTTGAGACAAGTCGAGCAAAAATTTACCGCGCTCATCGGCACAGTCCCTATGGCAGAGGTTGAGGACCTGCCACCATCTATGTATCCTCATGTAGTGGGGGCACCATGGACGTGGGTCTGATTGTTTCAGTGTTTGGAAAATGTTTTTGATCAATACAACAGGGCACATAGGCCCTGACCTTAGTTAGACTTTTCACGTGCCAAGAGCGCTACTTGTATATATTTTTTGAGGGCATAATCCCCATGACTCGTTACTGGTCATATTTTTTAGGTGCTTGCATCCACCTATGTACTCCGGTGATTATGATATTATATATGGATTTTTGTCTTTTTGTGTCTTATGGATCATATTTGCCTTTAAAAATGTATTTACATGTTTATGTGTATGTCTTTTCATATGTGTGTGAGATGCCAATCTAAAATTTGATTAGCTAGAGTATCTGTAATTTGGTTTAATCTCCTAGGAATATGAAAATATGTAATATAATCAAAGATTCATTCTAAGAGATGTACCCTAAGGAATCATTGATGTAAAGTCTGATCATGAACACGGTAGACTCTATTTAACTGCGACACAACTAGCTGAGCATCTAAATAGACCCGGAGATGAGAGATACCAAATGACAGGGGGTCACGAAGAAACTCAATAACTGCACTATACTCGGCGACATTGTTTGTGGTGTCACCTAAGCATATACCTTTAGAAGATAATAATTGTCCTCGAGGTGTAAAAATTACCCAAGCTGTGGAGGCAAGCCTCCGAGTGTGTCGGCTAGCACCGTCTACATACCCAATGAACACCTTGGATTCACTTGACATATGCCACAGTAACGAAAGATAACATAAAAAATGACACGTCCATAATACTAAAATAAACTAGAAAGTAATAGTACAAAGACTATACGTATGTTACAAAAATTTGCCCATGGTGACCTTCCTATGAGTAATACTTCTTTATGTAGAGCCCATTTCTAGGCTTTGTCAAAGCATTCCCTTCAAATTCAACCAAATGATAAGCACCCTTCTTTAGAACCTCGTTTATGATGAAAGGTCTGAACCACATGGGTTTGAATTTTACTGCCCCCAGGGGGTCTTTATCTTGGTCATAGACCAGGACAAGGTCACCTTCAGAAAAAATCTGAGGACAAATGGACCTATCATACTGACACTTGACTTTATGTTTGTGAGCCTCATTGGCCAAGGCCGCATCACGACGCTGATCATTGAGTTTCTCAAGGTATAATAACCGTTCTTCAAGTGGATAAGTATCTGTAAATAATTGTACTACCAACTTTAGGGATGGGATCTGACATTCGATAGGTAAGACTGCTTCCAGCTCGTAAATGAGTTGAAAAGGTGAGAAACTAGTTGCAGTCTTAACAGATGTTCGGTAATTCCATAATGCCGAGTATAACATCAAATGCCAATTTGACTTGGCTGAGTTGATTGTTCGCTATAGGATGGTATTAAGAGATTTATTTACCTCTTCCACCTGACCATTTTCTTGGGGGTAGTAGGGTGACGAATTCTCTTGCTGCAGCCCAAGATTTGATGTTAACTCGGTCATCATCCGGTTCTGAAAGTGACTGCCATTGTCAGTGACAATCTCCCTCGGGACGCCGAACCTTGCTATTATCTGGTTGAATAACAAGAGAGTCGTGGTCTCTCCATCATCTTTAAACGTTGGCATAGCTTCGACCCACTTCGTGAAGTAGTCTACGACTACAATGATATAACTGTGTCCCCTTGCTAAAGGAGGGTTTCATGTAGTGTAATAAATCCCCCACTTGGTGAAGGGACCAATTGTGATGAAAGGAAACATGGGAGTGGGATGTGCCCTCATCTTCTGAGAGAAGATATGGCATGGGTGGCACTTCTTGACCGATTCAATACAATATTTGATTAGTGTCGGCCAAAAGTAACCTGCTTGTAAAATATTTTGGGTTGTTTCCAACCCAGACAAATGACCACCACATGCTCCAGTATGGCAATCGTTAAGAACGATAACTGCTTCTTCGTGAGTTAGACATCGTCACAAGATGCAATCTACACCTCTTCGATACAATGTATCATCGAGTATGAGATAATTCTTGGCCTGATGGCGTATACGATGACGCTCATCACGAGAAGAAGAGGTGGGGCACTTCAAAGTCTAGAGATAGATAAGTATATCTCTATACCAAGGATCTGAAGATGTGATAAAAAACATATCTCCTCTGATAGGCAACTCTTCGGGCACAACATCACCTAAATCAACCGGAAGTTCCGAAATAAGTTCTGCGAAGACCAGTGACTTTTTGGATTTTGCTGAAACGAAATCCAAGTCAAATTCCTAGAGGACTACTATCCATCTACTGATCTTTCCATCTATTACCCGTCATGTCATCATGTACTGGAATGGATTCACGATAGCAATGACAGTGGTCTTGCAAAACAAAACATAATGAGGGAACCGTTGAACAGCATGAACTGCTACCAACACAAGTTTTTTGATATGAGAATAATTGAGTTTTGGTCCTATGAGGCCTCGAATCAGGTAATAAATCACATATTCTGAGAACAATTCATCCTCCTGAACTAAGACCATGTCGATGGTTGACTCTGCTGCAGCCAAGTATAATAATAAATCTTTGTTATATTTAGGTGGCCAAAGTAGAGGGGCAGTCGTGAGGGCATGTTTTAATGGGTCGAAAGAACGTTGGGCGACATCATCCCAATGAAAAGGAATGTCCTTCTTTAGTAAGTGCATAAATCCCTTTGTGATCTCGGCATAGTCGGCAATGAAACGTATTAAAAAGTTTGTCTTTCCCTGTAGACTCTGAAGTTGAAGGATTGTGCGTGGGGGAGGCAAGTGAATTATTTCCTCAACCTTGAGAGGATCAACCATGATCCCTGTTGTTGATACTATGAAACCTAAAAAGCATCCTGATGTTACACAAAAGTTGTGCTTTTTTGGATTCAAGCTAATCTAGAAGTAGTGACAATGCTCAAAGATAAGTCGAAGGTGTGCGGAATGATCCATTCTATTGTGATATCGAGATGATAAATCATATAAATATGCCTCGACTATATGCTTGAGGTCATGGAAAGAAAAAGACATGGCCCGTTGAAAGGTCGCTCCAACATTTTTGAGACCAAAGGGCATATTACGATATTTGAATGTACCCCATGGCCAAATGAAGGCCATTTTGTGCTGGTCTTCGGGTTTGATTTGTATTTGATTATATCCTGAAAAACCATCCATGAAAGAGAAGGCCTCGCAACTTGCACATTCATCAATTATCTGATCGATGAATGGTGTGGGAAAATTATCTTTGGACAGGCCTTGTTAAAATAACAAAAGTCTATACATACACGAATCGTGCCTTGTTTTTTATTGACCGACACAGGATTTGACACCCATTAGGTCAAATGGATAGGATAGATAAAACCGGCTTTTAGCAGTTTCTCAACTTCAACCTTAATGGCTGCTACTTTCCTGAGATTAACTAGACAAAGCCTTTTCTGAACAGGCTTGGCATCTGGATAAGTTGTGATTTCATGTTCGAATATTTTTGGATCGATGCCTGGCATTTCCTCGTAACAATAGGCAAAAACGTCGCAGAATTCTTTAAATAGAACTGTGTAGATTTGAATCTCTCTGGGGGAGCATTCAGCTCTGATGAAAACATTCTCCATGATGGCAGGGGTTATGGAGATATTGATCGGTATGGTTTCAGTGATGGTTGCCATATTACCCTCAGCATAGACCTTGTGTGTATTCAAGGTGAATTCTCCGTCTTCGATTCTGCTTAACTCTGGGAGGAAGCATGATCTATGATGAAGATCATCCCAGTGTTTGTCCAGACTAGTCATTGCTTCATTACTGCTTCGTCGGAGGGAAAGACTAAGTATAATGAATAGGTGTCAACAAGAGAACCTTGAGCCCAAATAGGATCTAGAAGCGGATCTAACTCTTGTGCAGGAGTTGAATTTGTGTTGGCTGAATCTTACTGGACTAAAGAGTACACTACTTCAGCTGTGAACAAGGGCATGAACATGCTCGGGTGCCCTGTCCCATCCATTGTGGCCGATGGGGAAGGAAGTATCCACGGATTATTGAAGTAATTTGTGCAAAATGAAGAAACTTGGAAAATCTCAACCTTATGGTGGTCGGATATGAACTTGACATCGCCTTGAGGGGGCGAGTGATCGAAGGTACCCATCAAATATGGGCACAAACCAACCCCTACGCTGACTACACCTGGTTTAGGATTATCAATCATCGAGACCGTGGACACCCCCAATGAAGGGTCAGGTCTAGAGAAAGACAGTTGATCAATGGCTACAATCTGGTCTTCGTGTGGAAACAACAAGACCCAGAAAAATGTAGCAACCACTGCTTGCATGGAATAAGTCCAAATCCTTCCTAACAAGAGATTGTAGTTGAGGGACGCATCGACTACTTCTACCTTGATGCACATGGTCTTCCCTCCTAACTGCACGGGGAAAGAGGGAATGATACCATGTGGTCAGAATAAATGACCATCAAAAGCAGTGAGAAGATTCGGTGACAAAGACAAAATGGGCTGGCCAATGGCCTTCCAACATGCCAACGACATAACGCATGTCGAGGTGTCGTCATAAACCACTATGCAGAAAATATTTCAAGTAAAATTGTTCATGGGGTGAGCCACTACTATCTAAAATGATACGTGGTAAGGCATATACCTCGGGTTTTAAGTCGGTTGTCTTCCGTGCACAGGTTACACGGATACCTCGCCTTTCGTTTCTCAGGGTTTCCCCCGCCAACATTATTAGTGGGTTTCTTATCCCCCTTACCCTTCTTTTCTTTGTTTTTTCTTTCCTTCAGGCTTCTGGGTGTCCTTTGGATTTGTTGATTGCACTGTGTGTACATCCGATGTTTTAGTAGGGGGAGAAGCCAAAGCAGTAGTTTGGCTGGCCGATGTGTGTTGTATAAAAAAAATTTGTAATTGCTTTGTCAATTGCTTAGCGGGCTTTGTTTGTGCTGAACCAACAATACCATTGGCATGTGGTCTGACTGTCTGTTTGGTTTTATCAAGTATTGAGCGTGGCACATCTGGAAAGATCTCATATAATAAACCAGACTAAGAATAGATTAGCTCAAGCTGTTGATCTCTCATGATGGTGTCTTCTTCAAAAAATACTCTCGATGTCGCGACGTCTTTGGATAACTGTGGGACCAAAGACTTAAGGAACCACTTGAGCAAGAATGATGGTGGGACTGGCACCTTAATTAAACTCTTCCGGCATCTCCATTCTTGGATGTGATCATAGATATGGTCCTCTTTTTTCTGTGAGAAATTGGCCAGCAATTCTGTGCTAGCGTCGTATTTCATAGGTAATTGGAAATGGTTTAGGAAAGCCATTGCCAATTCATCGAAGGAAGAGTATCTGGAGCAGTCGAGCTCAATGTGCCATTTCGTGACACTCCCAATGAGAGTACATTGAAACAATATCAACTGTATGGATTCATCTTTCAACGAGTTAGATGAGCACCAAAGATGGAAGGTGGTCACATGATCTCCTGGATCTTCGTTAGGCTTGGCTTCGAACTTTGGTATGTCCGAAGGCAAATTCATCAGCACAGGGGGCCAACACAGATCATGACAGATAGGGTCATTCACCAACCTTGTTAAGTCTGGAAAATGCAGGGTTGTCAGGAAAGGTAGTTTGGGTTGTTGGTGATAACTTGGGAAAAAGGGACCTGGAGTTTGACTGGCACCAGGGTGCCAGGAAAAGTTCGGCTGCTGGCCCGGGTTCTAGTAAAAACCATGGCCATGACCAGCGTACGGATTTTGTGTATGAGGAGACATCATCGGTTGATTCCCAAAATAGGACGTAGATGGTTGGGCGTGCATTATATTCAGAGGACTTCGGCAAGGGTTTCCCCATGTCGATCCCGTGGGGATAGGCATAGTGCCTTGTTCGGGTTTCCATTGGTTGTGAAAATAATTACCCCAGATCAACATTCTTAATGAGGGAACGGATCCCTGCCAAGAATTCCAAGGCCCTGATGTGGAAGAAGTTCTTGGGTTTTCCCCCTGTGTAGGAATAGTACCTTGCATAGGAATAGGTTGTTCGAAACTAGGATTTCCCCCAGTCGGGAAAGCAACGGATGAGAAGGCATTGTTACCAAATGCACCGAACAAAGAAAATGATGTCGAACCTACCAGCATATTATGTGAAGGTGGTCCTTGACTCCTTGCTCCAAATAAAATATGGTGTGCAGGTGGCCCAGCAGATGGCTGGTGCATGCCACCGAGCGAAGGGGATGAAGGAGGTATATGACCTCCCACGTATGGGAAAGCATTAAAAGGAGCTGAAGTGCCCACTGTGTTCCCTTGCAGAGGACCGTTAGAGCTCCCTACCCCCAGACCTAAAGTCTGTAAAGTGGAGTAGGAAAGTAAAGGACTTGTACCTAAGCTAGGCATCCCGTATGAGAACGGAGGGCCTGTTGCACTAGGTGTGAAAGGGGTTGTGGCCGCCACCATAGACAAGATCAGACCACTGTGTGAGGTAGAGGCGGTCGATACCATGGTGGCTCAGACCGGTGACGGTGGGTTAGCAGGTGGAAACTCTCCTGTGGTGACAAGCGTAGTGGGAATTGAAGAATTCCCAGAGGGAGTGACAACATTTGTTTCCATTGTTGCGTGCAACACTGTCTGGCATTTGTAGGGGTGAATTGGTACTATGATGGGTGCCGAAAGATCATTGGTTGGAGTTTCAGGTGGACCAAGATATTTTTCTGTAGAGTCAAAAGTTAGACGTTTCCTCCAAATGTTGGTCGGGCATAATTTCTTGTGACCCGGTCACCTCAAAAGACCCTTGTTGGTCTAGATTTCACCTTAGTGGTGGCGGGGGTGGCTCTAGTGTAACCGGCCACAGGGCTAAAATCCTTCGTGACAGGCAGAGCTCATGATCCTCCACTATGTGAGAAGATCAAAGACACTCTAGGGATTTCTATTCACTCAAAAAAAAATACACACTAAAAAACTCCCTATAAGATAAAACAAGCAAACACTAAACTAATTGGAAGAACAGTTACAACAACCAACACTAGAGTAACTTACCGGTGCAACTGAAACTCAAAAACGGAATCACCCTCTAGGTATACTCTGCAAAGCGTGGCTCGATGTCTGTCCTAGGTACCACGGTATACCCCCACAGTCATCTGTGTATGTCTCTAAAAAGATAGGAAACTAGGTTGTCAGCGCGCGAACAGTCACCAGGCGGGTACAGTCGAAAGTCGGGTAGACCAAAATGAGTAGGGTATCGAGCCCGAAACCTATCAAGGGTATTGAAAGTAAGTGGTCCAAAAGAAAAATGAGTACCTCGAATGGATTTGAGACCCACGAAGCTCCATTCCAAATGCAATCGACGGAATCCCAAGACAAACCCTCTATATGTGTTATCCACTACGATTGGTCCAGCTTTGGAGGGGTTATCTCTGCTACCTTTCCACACACGACCTCATGTTTATCCCCTGTGTTAAAGGGGGGTCCCAGATAAATTTCATGATACTGGACTTTGACACTCCCTAACTCAAACTCCAATGTTTGATTTTAATGGCCTTGAAGAGTTTCCTCTCCAACCTAATTCAAGGCCCTAATCCTAAACTAGTTGGTTGACCCTACAAACATAAAAATTCTAATGAATTTTCGATTTAGCGTTAATTTTTATGGATTTTCTTGAGTCAAAGGTTATGAAAGTGAAACTAGTGATGTTTGAAAGACGAAAGAAAAAATAAATAAAAAGATGGAAACAAAAAACCTTCACTTAACTCAAATCTTAAACAACTTTTCAAACTTAAAGTTTTTTCTAAGATCTTTAAACAACAAACTCAAAGCAATATTTCACTCGACTACGAGCTACTTGTGATCTAAGTAAACCATCAATAACTTATGAAAGAAAAGACTTTTCCCTGGTTACTAATGCAAAACAACACTTTTTAACCAAACAAAGAAAACTAAAGATCTTTTTTATTTATTTGAATGCTCACAAAGCAAAAAAGGAAAATATCAACAAGTCAAAACCAAGAAAACTTCTGGCCTAAGTGAAGATCGCAAAGAGTCACTTTAAAAATCACACACAAGCAAATTAAAATTGGACTCTCACACTTGTCTAAAATCCCTATAAAAGAAAATTTTGAGGAAAACTTCTAAATGAAAAAGAAAGCTATTGTTGTGATCAAACCTAAGTTTACTGACCGCTATGATAGAGACCTAAAAACCTGAGAGGTATAGCGCTTGTTAAAGAAAAGGATGATTTCCCTACCTTCAACAAAAAACTTCTCCTCAAGAACACTACTGACAGTTCAACAACTAGTGTGTGCACGTGAGCTATGTAAAGTCAGAGCGCGTGTACATGCGTTCTGGCCTTATAAGGTCACGTGTATCTATGAAACTCTGAGACAAATGAAAATCCAAGCAAGCCAACCCAGGAAGAGACTGTTGGTACTGAGAACCAGAATCTCTTGAAGACTCAGACACTTACTTTAACATAATAAAGAAAACAATTCAAGGAAAACTTCATAGGACAAATCAATATGAGGTGAACCCTAAGCTATAGAATGCAAACAACAAAGACTAGAAAGAGTTCCAGAAAACCCCTGAGAAGGTCTACTTCTGACAGGGAAGAGGATGTCTGCCTCTCTAAAATAAATTTTCTGGAATCATACACGTGACTGACACTTCCTCAGCTAGCGTGTACACGCGAGCTGTGAGAATGTAGGGCACAGGTACAGGCGTGCAGACCTTATACAGGCTACATGTACCTCTGTGGGTCTTGAGAAAAAAAAATACAGTCAATCAAAGAAACAGAGATAACTGGTATGAAAGACCAGAATCTTTGTTAGCTAAGACTTTTGCAGAAACTTTAAAAATAGGAAATGGAACCAGTTCTTAAAAATACCCAAAAAATATTCCCAGAAACCCTAGATCATCCCCAGTATGGTCACTGATTCTGTTGTGATGGGAAATCCCTCTATGGACTAGCACTTAGGGTTTAATTATGCATGCAGAAAAGACCTAAAGATTTCTACTTTCTACTGTTGTCCCAGACCTAATCCCCATTATTCTTAAGCAAATATGTAGTTAAGAAGATCAAGTGAGAATACCTTATTTCGGGCGTTTGATATCAATCCTTCTTTACGCTTGATCGCTCTTTTACCTCAGCTCTCCTCCCAAGGCTGACATGCATTCACACAAGACAAACAAAGAACTCCACATGCATTTGATATATATATTAATGGGTTAGAGATTCAAACAACATGTATGTAATAAACCATGAACACCTCATATGGTGGGACGGGAAAAGTACTTCTTTATTATTAACTTCAACAAATCAACTTACAATGATGAACCCGACCACTGCTCCACGAGCCTGGTCTTGGGCTCCTCTTCAACTATCCTCCAACTTCTTTGCTCTATATTTCTCTTTTCACAAGGATGGCTAAAGGGTTGGGACAAAGGGAATGTACAATTGGGTATAGTTTCTTTACTATGATTCTCCTCTTTTAAATGGGACCCCTAACCCTTATTTTATAAGCTAGAAGAAGCTAGGTATTTGGTCGAACCCTCAGCCATGCATGGCCGAAATTTTTACTTAACTCACCCAAAGTTGTGTGTTTCGTCAACAACTTTTCTTTTTTCATGCTTTTGTAGGTACATGTGAGTTGTCTTGGGTCAGCTAGCATGTACACACGTGCAGTAATGGAGCAGGGTGTGTGTGCCTTTACAAAAGGGGTTTTTAAGAAGAGTTGTTCAACAGTGTTTTGGCAAAGAAGGAATCGGAGATGGCCTGATTCCAGGTAAGCATGTTTGGTGAAAATTAGGGTTATAGCACTCCCCCTATCATCATGATCCAAATTTTTGTCCCCCTTTGACATCAATGGAAAATGGTAGGGCTTCTCCCCCTGAGTTTAATGGAAAAAGGTAACTCTCTTCTTTGGGGCTACTCCCCCTAAACATGTGGCACTCAATAACACTTCATCCTTATTTTTGGTCTTTGGGACATTTTCTTCCTTGGAATCCTTTTCCATGGCATGTATCTTCTCTCTCTTCTTCATATATAGGATGTATATGTTGTTCGGTCTTCTTGTTGCAGTTGCAACCAATCTTCCTAAGTTATTTTCTCTGATTTTACATTTTCGGGATTCAAACGTAAGAGTGTATCCTTGATCACACATTTTACTAACACTGAGGAGATTATGCTTCAGATCTTCAACCAAAAGGACTTTTCCCGCTTTTACATTTTCACTTCCAAGCTTTACAATTCCTTTTCCAAGTATTTTAGTAGATGATTCATCTCCAAATGTAACATTTCCACCCTTTTTCTTCAAGCTGACAATTTTTCTTTGATATCTGGGCATATGAGATGAGCACCCACTGTCTATGAACCATTCATCTTCTTCTTTGCATTCTTTAGCGACCAATGTTATTTGACAGTTTTCATTGTGTGGAATTTCTTTCCTTTTCCATGTTGTAGTTAGTATACAAACATTTGGCATATGATTATCTTCCTTCATCTCTCTGCAATCTCGTGCTTTATGACCAAGATTATTTCACTTGTAATACACAAAATTTTGATCCATTAATGGGTCAAATGGATTATAATTTCTGTTGATAGGTCTACGAACATTTCCATGTCTACTATTTTCACCATTCATGTAGCTTGCATAGTTATTCCTTTCATTGATTCTACGATTGATTGCCTTATGTCCAAAATTTCCACAAGTATAACAATGTCCAAGAAAGAAATTTTGATACCTGGGAGTAAGTGATCTTCTTTGTGGTGTGGTCCATCTGGTTTCACGATCTATTCCTTTGTAGTTTCCTTCATAATGATTTATTTCATACATGATGGGAGAGGATCCTCTTGGTGTCTCATTCCTTCTGAATTCTAGTCTTCTATCTTGTTGTTCAACTTGTTTTGGAGTGTTGGTTTCATCATTTTCATCTTCCTTCTCTTGTTTTACTGTCTTCAAACTGTCATTGTATCCTAGTCCTGTCTTGTCATTTGGAGATATTTGATTGCTAAGGATCTCATCTAATTTTTCAGTGCTTTTTTTGAACTTCTTCAACTTTTTTGTTGTCAATAGTGGCTCCCCTTTTGTGTGATCCAATTCTTCTTTCAATTTTTCATAATATTCTAATTGTTCCTTCAAGCTATTAATGGTCTTTTCAAGCTTGTAATTCTCTTCTTCACAACTACTCAATTCACCTTGTAGTATTATGTTTGTGTTTCTAAGCTTGCTATTTTCATTTTCAACATGATTCAACTTTTCAAGATTCTCATCTTCTTGTTCACTTTCTGCATTGTCTTTGTATCCCCAAAAGGAATCAAGGTTGGTTTCTTCGTCTGAATCTTCTTCACAAATGATTTCTTCTTCTTTAGAATTCTTGTGATCATCATCCTG
>SNQJ01S0080876.1:0-13506 GCA_010110895.2 Picea sitchensis | reverse complement strand
TGAAGATTCACCCAAAACTGGTCTCTTTCGTTCCAAGTAATCCTTGTACAAAACTTTCACCATCTCCGACATAGCAAGGAAAGTTTTCCGGAACTCTTTCTCATCCTAAGAAAGCCCTTCTTCCGATGCCATCTTCTCGTTGTGAGAAGCTCTCTTTCTCAATCCAATTAATGGATTCTCTGCAACAAGATCGCTTTCACCACGCTATAGCTTTTCCCTGGTTAACATGCAAAACTCAAATCCAAACGTCAACTAGCTCTGATACCACTTAATTCGTAAAGATCTTTTAATGACTGTGGTTGAGTTTTTAATTGCATGTGTTAATTAACCATTTGATAAGCTTAATGAAAGAATGAGGAAATAAGAGGAATTAAGACATCCATATACATATATGCAGATCTGAAATGAAGTAATAAACAACAAACCATAACAAGAGAAGTGATAACGGAGTTTGACACAACGTTGCCTACGTCTCCGAGCCTTTGTCTCAGTGGGGGAGGCTTCTTTATTTCTGTTCAAAGCTCAAAAAATACATCACAGTAGTGCCATTAGGCTACAAGATTGATCTGGTCATGTTCTTCCAGATCTCTAGAATTCAACAGAAGAAACGACATGCAAAACGGATGACTGAAGCTCCCAGAAATGGCCCGCAAGCATCTGCTCCTCAACAACTTCCCTGCATAAAAATGGCTTTGGCTTGGCTTCCTTTCAGCATAACTCTGCTCTGACTGACCTTATGGCCTCAAATAGGCCTAGTTTTTATAGATCTGAAGTTGGTTATCATTCCCCAACTTCCTCCCAAAATCTGGCCTCCAAAAATGCCTAATATCTCCCAAAAATGGCCAAAATCCACTAATTACAAGCCTAAATCAAATAAAAAATCCAAAACTTTATAAAAACAACCCACTTTGTAATAATGTAGGGCGCAACCCCCTCTCCCTAGGTGTGCACCCCCCTTTTCTAGTCACATGTAAGCACATATGGCCAAGTGCCATCCCTTTTGGCTGGACGCTGGCCTGAAATAGTCTCCAACCCCTGCTCTTTGGGCGCATTCCATGGAACCTTCGGTTAAGGGCTACACCTCCGCGCCTTTATATGGATAAACCCCTGGTCTTGTGGGATCCCCCGAGATCCAGAAGCTATCAAAAATCGTGCGTTTTTTTATTTTATGGGTGGCGGTTATACCATGTGCTGAGCCCCTTTCGTTGACTGGTGGTCGCATGAATCAAATAAACCATGGGTTGGGGCTAAGCCCCAGCCCTTTTTGCCTCCAATTGAACTTTGCCGTCAAATTAAATAACATATTTTCCATATAGATATTAAGTAACACTAGCAGGTCAGGTGGTAAGCCCAACCCTGCCAGTCCGTAGCGCGGAGGAGGTTGGGGGTTCGACTCCGGTAGAGTCCATAAAATTTTGCTAAACATCGGAGAGCCAATAGAGGGTGCCACATGGAAGCCCATGACTGGGCCACGTGGCACCACGTTATTCACCTGAACCGATGCCACTTGTCAACAACTGACTGGTCCACTTGTCTGTCGAGTTGTCAGCTCTGTACTGCCATGTCACTGCCCTGTCAGCATGCCACTGTGTCTGCCACGCCAGCCTGTGCCATGTGTCACCCTTATAGTGGTGACACGTGTCACCCTCTGACTGGTCCAATCCCTTTCGTACACCACATCACCTGCCACGTGTCATCACTAGGAGATGCCACATCAGCTGTATGGCCTGTATGGTCAGCCTGCCACGTGGCACTGTACGGACTATACAGTCACCCATCTTTTTTTTGCCTGTTTGGGTTTTCGATCAGAATGCGATATCTTTCGCATACGAAGCCCATTTGATGAAGTAAATATATAGCCAGAATCAGGAAGATGAGACAGACGCAATGGTGTTTGAGACAGACACAATTCAGGCTCTTGGATCCGATTCTGGATCATGGGATGTTGCATGGTTTATGTTCTTGATTAACTTGGTACCTAGATTGTAGCATCCCCACTATAATCCCCAGCTTAATTAATGTTTATGTGGATATAATATGTGGCTATGGCCAAGCGATGTAATATGAAAATTGTATCTCTATGTTTTAATAATAAAATGTGATTCCAGTTGCTAAGGGGATATGGACAAGATATGGGAGATAAATTAATCCACAAGAGGGGGAACTGTCTAGGATAATGGCCAAGATGGGTCTAAGGGGGAAATACCCATGTATATTAGTTCAACCCATTTTCCTAAAATTGTCATTTGTATATGAACCTTCCAATTTTTGATTGAGTGTTCCCAAAGCCAATCATTGAATATATGTAAGATGGTGGGTGTGATTGGTCACATCCCAGAGTTATTGGGCACATGGGAGTTTAGTAAAATCCACTTGGGGAAGAGTGTGAGTCAAGAAAGGTAATCCAAAGGGAAGAAATTTGTATGGGTGGGAACAATGGTTCTTAGATAGGAAGTTGTTGTGCATGAGAAAAAGGGAGAGTAAGAAAGAGAGCTTGAAGCAGGTGCAACCATGGAGGGAGAAATCTAGATCAAGTTGGAACGTATTTGGAGCGTTTTGGAGATGAATGCTGAAGAGACAGGTTGTTAGGCTTGAAGAGTGAACTCCAGAGTGAGTTGTACTATAAAAAAAAGTGTATATTGTTGGTTTGTTGGTAGGTTTCCTAGCAGCAATTTCCCTTGAGTTCCCAACTGAGAGATTCCTAGCTACTTGTGCCAGAGAGACCCTAATAAATGAATGGCACATTCCTCTGGTCAATCTCGTTAAATGGATGGAACTCTCTTGGGTTATCCATAATAAATGAATGGTGCATTCCTTAGGTTGGGCAGGTGAGGAGGAAGAGAGATGGTATAAAAATTGGGATAGTTGCAGGAGAATATCAGTTGGGCTACGAGTTTTATGAGTTGCGAGTGGAATGTGAGAGACCACCCTCTTTTGTGGATTACTAGCCTCCACTCATGGGTGGTTGGATGTTGATAATTGGAACAGACAGTCTATGGTTGGGTGGAATGTGCATCCCAAGTGTTATATCTTATTCTCGTGTTATTTACATGTGTTATTTTTGTGCATGAACTCTATGTATTTGAGAATTATCTATATGCTAATGTGAGAATGATTAAGTTGCATTCATTTTAATTTGGTGTGCTTTAGATGAAACTATTTTATGGTTATAGACAACAACTAAACCTTTTTTTAGATTCATAGCTATAAGCTACTGGAAATCAACAAAGAGTAAAATAATTACTTTAGTTAGTAGAAATTTCGTTTTTATGTGTATTATGAACCATAATTTCCCTCGATTGGGCTAAGGGAATGTTACAAAGTCGTATCAGAGCCCAATTTCAACATTGAGCATGGATGGGCCGAGTTAGTATAATTTTGAAGCATAAATTTGTAGAGAATTAATTTCTGGAGAATGTATGCAACTTGTTTGATTAAATTATTGCAGAAAAATTGAGAGAAATCTCATGGGTAATGTGAAAAATCAAGCCCAGAAATTAAAAATAAGAAATTTCAATGTCTATTAGGGAAAATTTGGGCTTGTAGATGGCAATTTTTTTTTAGTTTACAGAGTGACCATGGTGCCTAGGACAAAATAGGGAAAATTGGGAAAAAGTCCCCAATTGTGCGGTGGAAATTCTTGGAGAATTCATGAGTAATGCAAGAAATGAACCAAGAATTAAAATCTCCAAATTTTGATGGCAATCTAAGAAAGAAATTTCGAATTTGGGTGGTTTTCAAGGTAAGCAAAATTGGAAAAAATTGGGTATTTTTCTCGTACGATGACATCAGCATGACGTGGAGGCCATGTGTTAGCTAATGTAGTAGAATAAAGACTTGTACTACCATGGTGGCAAGTACATCTTGTATGGGATGAAAGTTGGCAGGTGATGTGGAGCCATATGGTAGGCCAACTATCAATCCCACGAAAACGCAGTAAGATCTTGGAATTTGTCAAGTGTTAAGCTATCGCAGAGCACAGAGAGAATCAGGGGTATGGAAAGAGGTATGGTATCCCCATGGACCCATGAACCCATGATAAGAATTGGAAAATCAAATACGTCCTAAGGGTTTGTTGGGAGAATAGGTGGATGTAGTTCTAAGAGCAAAATAAATATGGATCACTCAAAACATCGGTCAAATTTCAAAATTTAACTAAGTATCAAGACTTCATGGGTGTGAAGGATATTGTGAAGGTGATGAAGCATAAGAAAATGACTGCAACCCCACAATGGGATCTGAGAAAATAACTAAGTATGGAGAATCGATCGGGTGGAAAGGAGGCCATCGTGTGTCACAGATTGGATGGACAACGAGTGAGGGATACGACAACACATGATGTATCATAGACCTGCGGAGAAAATAATGGAAAAAAACCTAAGTATAAGTGAAAAGTGAGTGCAACGGAACTGGAGGGTACAAATTGGAGAACGCAGAAGCTCGAAATGAAGAAGACACATGACTTAGATATATGGTGAATCCATTAATACATATCAACGACAGAGATATAATCAAGAAATGATCGGACCGTTGTTGACCATTGCTAATATGTTGCACGTGCGAATGAATATTCCTTCACTATTTTTCCACTATAACTTTTAGCTCAAAGCTCAGATTGGAGCAAACGAATAGTATTTAGAAAGGTCTTGAGGAGTAGAAGAGACATCTCAACCCATAATTTTGATTTGGTAATTATAGTTTCTTTAAAAGTGATAAAAGTGAATTCTATAGCATCAAAAGAGTTGAAATTGGAACTTGTAACTATTGTAACGTTTCACTCAGAACTCAAATTGAGGCATGAGAATAGTCATTGGAAATTTGTTTTGGAAAAGAATGAATTTAAGGAATCCTACTTGGGAGTAGTGCATTAATATTATTCATAATTTAAAATAAATAATGACCTGTAATCTAATTGATAAATATTTTGCAATATGCTCAATTCTAACATCCAATTATTGCATGCACATCCTTGTAGAATAAGAGATACAGAAAATCAAACTTTAGTTCCTACATGAGAACTAGAGACATGGAGGATGCTCAATGGTTTTAAATACATGAGTAAGAAATCGGAGGTCTGCATACCAGCATGGGTAATGTTGAGGCAGAGTCTAATGGGAGAAGAGACAGGAAGGATCCTGTAACTATGAGAATCCTGCAAAAAGAAGTGCAGAGCTATAGGGACGATAATGAGAGGATAATGAAGGCCCAAGAAGAGATACTTCAAAGAATAAATATGATACGGAAGCAAGTTAAAAAGGACTTTGGCACCAATCAAGTATCTAGTTCTAGACAAGTATCAACATCAATATCCCATAGCAAAAGAGATGATCGTAGGAATGATAAGCAGTCAAGAAGCATGAGTAGATGCCATCATTCTCCAAGGCAATCCACCAGAAGAAATCATGCAAGTTCAAGTCCAGGTATCCTCCCAAGAGTGTTTCCCATTGGGAGGAAAAGGAGAAGACCTGAGTTAGACATATTGTAGGGTGAACTCAGGAAGATTAATCCACCAACTTTAAATGGAAAGCACAAGAAAGGAGAATATGTTGAGTCCTGGTTGTTCAAAATGAAGAAATATCTTCAGCTACATGATTACCCATCCCGGGTAGAAGCTAGAATTTCCACCTACCACTTGCAAGGGAAGGATACCATGTGGTGGGATCAACTTAAGCAATCCAAGAACCTTGTTGGAGCAGGAAATTTTGGGGTAAAGTTTGAGAGACAACGCATCAAATGAGGAAGAATGGACCAAGTGAGTAGCACACGCTAGGAAATGAGGAGAAAGTAGTGTGAAAGAAGGTAAAGGAAGCAGGATGTCGAGAAGAAAGGAGAAACAACACAACGAAATTGTGGATTAACGTGTAAGGAGTTACTATGTGGAAAAACTAGGGTTACAGTTTTGGTAGTCAATATAAATGTTTTTTACCCATTTTTGTAATATAAATAAAGGATGTATGAGGTAGATAGAGGTGTCTTAGAACTCATGTGTGAAGAACCTATCTTGGAGAACCTTTTTTAGTCTTGAGAGTTTTGAGTCGAAGTATCTATTTTTTTTAGAGTTGCGGAGATCAAATGGAGTTAGTTGTTGAGATGTAACTGAGGGTTGGGTCACAAGATATGGATGTTGGTGTGACTTGATCAACCTCATGGAGTATTATGAAATTTTGATGTAGTGCACATAGCGCCATATTTCAATGAATAATAAATATAGTAGAAGATATTTGTGGACGTAGACTAGGGGGGATGAACCACAATAAACTCATGTGTTGTGATGTGTTTGAATGATGTTTTTGTTGTTTCTAAAATTATGAATGAATGATGAATGGATAAGAATAGTATCTTGTAGCACATAGTACTGATAAGGTAAATTGAAATAATTGTTAGAATTAGATGAATGGTATAATGAAGTATATGATATGATGCATGCTAAAGAAGAAGAAGTAGAACATCCCTAATCCCTTCCATGATTGTATACATCTACATCCTACAATCACTGATAAGCCATTTCTAGTGAGACTACGTTGTGCACTCTATGTGTGGTGTAGCCTTTTAGTTTACCATAAGGGGCGATGGTTTTTAGGGTTTTGTTGGAGAACTAAGGTAGACCTTGGGTTATCCCATTGTTGGTATAGGCCTATTTTTGGAAGGAAATTTATTTTGGGAGCAAGCCTATTTTTGGAGAGAAAGATCTATTTTTAGGACACGTTATAGGTGGTATAAAAGAAGCATGCAGAAAAAGAAGGAAAATCAACATGCAGAAGGAGGAAAAGTAGTGTGGTGCACATGCAGACAAACCTAACCATGTTAGGGTTAGGGTTTTGAACAAGAATGTAATGGCTATAAGCCAATAAAGTAGTATAAAAAAATACCTAGGAGTTCTAGGTTGCGGTTCGTGATTTGTTAGTTATTGTGAAGCTAGTTGTTATGTTTGTGATTGTTGTATTAGTCGAATAAGCTTGTTTTTTAGGGTTAGGTCACAAGTTGTGGATCCTACTATGATATAGTCTGCCTCATAGAGGGTATTCACCCTCCTTTTGATTGTAATCCCAAAGATGTAATGCGTGTAATGCATATTTTGCAGAAGAATGAATAAAAGAGAAGAAAAGACAGATCTTTGAGGACATAGCCCCAGGAGGGGGTAAACCACAGTAATCCATTTTGTTTATGTGTCTGAATGATTGTTTGGATGTTATGTATCAGTTAAAGAATAAATGGTTAAACATGATTATAATAGCATGCATTCATAGTTTAATGATGAATGAATCCTAGAAGTAGATGAATGAATGATGATGTTCATGCATAAGGAAAAGAATCAAAACACAGCCCCCATCCCTTCCTAGACTTTAAACATCTACATATTGTAGTCCCCCATAAAGCTATCTCGGGTGAGACTGTGGTATGCACTCTATGCGCAATGTTGCCTTCTGGTTTACCAGGAGGGCCATTAGTTTTGAGGATTTTGTTGGAAACCTATTGATATCAGAACCTGGGTTAGACCAAGCATCCAAAAAATAGTTATGTTACCATCTGCAATTGCATAGGATTGATTGAAAGGGATCTGTGGAAGAAAAGCATGGAGGATGAAAGCATAGAATGGAATTTTCATGGCATGAAATCCAATGAAGGTGAAGATTGAAATATGGTTGAGGAAAAAGGAACTTGAGTTTTCACAGAAGGACAACAAAAAGCCTAAGTTTACACTGCACAAATATCTTGACAAATATGCGTTTAGGGATTTGCATGAGGTATTTTTCTGTGATTTCCCACATCTGTTGAAAGAGTGGTTATTGAGGTTGAAAGAAAACCATCCTATGAATTGGATTAGACATCTAGAGTGGCATCCAGTGGAGATCACGCAGTTACATCAAGTCAATAATAAATTTATGCGTGCAGTAGATTTTTGGTTAGACAGTATTATTGCAGGGTTTATCACTAAGTTTGTGGTTTCTACTATGAAGTCCTACACTGCTACAAAGTAGGAATTTTTTAAGAGACCCATAGTTAGGTACATTATATCACTTTATACTTCTATCAATATTTTATTGTATGACAAAGGTGTGATGCCCATGGAATCATACATGTAAACTTCACTGCATGCATATGGGAAGGGGGGGAAGCATTGATAGGAGTTTGAGATATGGACGGGGAGATAGATAAGGGGAAGAAAAAGGAGGCCATGGACCCAATCATGATATAATAGGACTAGATAAAGAAAACAATGGAAAATTTTGGAAAGATGTGCATCGGAAGACCTTACCAATATAAGATGAATAACAAAAATAGGGCCATAGCTGAGAGAGAGGACTTGGCGAGCGATGAATAAGAGGTAGAGGATCTCCGGGATATGGAGCAGATTGACGAAATCCTGCACACAACATATGAAATGAAAACAAGAGGTCCAAGGTTAGGAATAGAATTCATAAATCCAGTCCAAATCATAGTCAGTGTGGAACCTACAACCCCATGTGTGACTAATACACTTGAAATAACACCAGCATTTAGAAAACAAAACTTTAGTTGAAGAGGAGCAACAGGTTAGGGGTCGAATAAACGGCAACCAATTAAGGGAGTAAGTTCAAGAAATAATAGTCAATTATCTACATTAGGCGAAAGAAGTAGTTCGACATAGTTCAAAATGGCAGGACTAGATTCCACCATCACAGTACCAGAGTTTCAGGGAGAGGCATATGAGGACCCTCAAAAACATCTATTTATCTATGAAAATATCATGGAAGCAAATAATATCACAGACGAGGATACAAAAGTCATAGTTAGATATAACACTCATAGATTGTGCATTGGACTGGTACATGAGCCTTGATATAAACATTCCACAAGGAGCACCTAAAATTGTCGCAGAGATGAAAAAGCTACCAGTAAATGAATTTCAGAAGCAAAGCTCAGAAGACCAGTACATGAATGAAATGATTAAAATCAAGCAGAAACTAGGTGAGCCTTCTTGGGAGATTGATCAAAGGTTCAAACATCTGAAAGGTAAGTTGAAGTATTTAATTACTGACATGCAACATAGGAAGTTATTTGTGAAATCACTATTACCACACTTGAAGTATGCATTGAGACAGTAGAATTTACAAACTCAGGCAAAGGCCCTGCAAGAAGCCCTGCATTTGGAAGAAAATCAATATCAACAGACATATCCATCAATAGAGGAGTTGAAGGATGATCTGAAGAATATGACATTTCAATTGAACCAAAATAAGGGGAAAGAGAAGAGAGAAGTTCTTTGGTGTACGTTATGCAGGATGTAAGGACATCATAAGAATGAATGTCCAACTTTTTCATAGTAATTGGCAGCTTGGGTGTCAAATCCATTTCCCATAGGAGGACCATAGTGTGAGATTTGTAAGACACATGGGCATGATCCATATCATTGTCGAATGATGAAGAAGTATAAGACAATGCCAAAAAGTTTGTATTCCAATTTTTTCAAATCAGTGGGTCATGATGATAAAGACTGTAGAACACTGAAATTAATGAGAGAAAGGACTTCAGACACTTACAAGGTGTGAGTGAAGATGATGAAAGGGAAAGATGCATCGTAATTAAACAATGTGCAACCACCATTCAACCCTTCACAACCATAGTACAACAATGTGAAACCACAATATAATCCCACGCAGTATAACCAAGTACCCCAATACAATGCACCACGAGGAGATAGAGGTGGAGTTCGAGGTAGAGGAGGATTTAGCTGAGGCAGAGGGATAGTAGTATGCCACAACTTCCTACAAAAAGGACATTATGAAATGGATTGTCCACTTCCACCTGTGACATGCATGTATTGTCATGCATTAGACCATGACACAAAAGACTACCCAACACTCTTGGGAAAAATAAATGAAAAAAGGAACCAGAACAATCAGAATGTCTAGTGGATTTCTACAAAATCCAAGGATGATGGGAAAAACATCAACATAGTCACTCGAGGAGGATCCAAGAAAGGAGATAATGCAGCAAAACATGATCCATCTCAACACCAATGGGTAAAGAAGAATGATGATCCACAAAAGAATTTTGAGGTGCGTAAAGAAAAGGAAACATTTAAGGAGGCCGGACATGAGATTATAAAAGAGAACATGGTGTCTATATCAATTGTGTAGCAAACTCAGGATCCACCAATGCACGAGTTTCCATCCTCAGTGGATCACGCCAGCAAAGGACAACCTTTAGAGAAAGTAAGTACCATAAAAAACGTTTTTCAATCCGGTGTTAAATTATTGAATGATCCATCATCCGTTAAGGTCTTACACAATTTTCTATAAATATGCAACACAAAATTAGAAAGGAATTTGGAGCAGAAGACAAACAATCATATCCATACAAGAAGAAGAATAAGCATGGAATTCAGTCTAAATGCCAAAATTGGGGATTTCAATATGGGAGACATCATAATTGATTTAGGCTCTAAAGTAAACTTCTTACCTAAGAATACATGGCAGTTTATGGGGGAACCCACATTAGGATATTCACCTGTCCATTTGAAAATAGCAAATTAGCACAGATTTTTACCAATTGGAAGACTTAAAGTTGTGATAGTAGACTTGGATGGAGTGCGCACTGTGGCAGATTTTGAAGTAATAGAGATAGTAGATGGAACAACACCCTACCCAACATTACTTGGATTGGATTGGGAATTTGAAAACCAAGCTATAATCAACCTGAAGACAAGGAAAATGACTTTTGAATCAGGCGAGTATAGAGTGATTGCACCATTGGATCCTTCAGAAGGAGACAGGTTTGTAGAGGCAACATGTTTGGACTTTGAATAAATAAATCATTTATACATAACCATTGTGTGAGAAGCAGATTATGTCAACCTAACTACAGATGGGGTACTTAGATGGAGAATAATTACAACATGTGCTTCATACTCAGACACAGGTCTGGAGAATTAGCAATAGATACTACATGAATTCTCCACAAGGAGGCGCGCAAGAATAGACTATGTAGTAAGGTGGGTTGGTACAGAGATAAGGGAACCTCCCAGTTTTCATGGGTTGAACGACTTAGAGGAATTCTTGAAAAAATATGAGGAGGAGGTTTTGGAAAATCATAGGTTGTTAGCCTTGGATATTGCACTCAAGGAAACAAATGTAAGATGGTGGGGTGCACACAAAGAAAAAATTCAGGACTGGTATCAGTGTAAACATATATTGTGCATTAGATTTAGTGCAAAATAGAGGACCAATACAATACAAAAGTATGATGGGAGAGGAAGGTCAGTTGAGCACTTAGAGAAATGTAGAGCACAATGGATTTTGAAACCACCAAAGGAAGGGCCTCACTACTTCATTCATACATTAGAAGGGATACCAGGGAACTGGTACATCAACCAGGAGATGCACAGAGGCACTACAGAATGGATAGTACTACAAAAAACGTTTGTGGTAACTTTCTCATTTGAGCATGAGAACCCAAATATTTATTCATGTCTGAAGTTGATACATGGAATGATATTTCTCGAGGAACCTAATGTGGGGATTATAACAGAATATTAGCAGCAAAAAATATAGACAAACAAAGATTTACTCTCATGTTGTCATTTCGTAGAGGAAGCACCAGATGAAGATGATATGTGAAACATCTAGTTCACATAGGTTGAAGGAGAGAGAGAGTTGGAAGGTCCATCTCTAGATTCAGAGGCATTTTCTGCACCAATCAAGGTCAAGAAAGTCAACATTGGGACAAAAGAAAACCCTAAAATGGTAAGCATTGGAGACTACTGGGATGAGAAGACACTAGAAAGGATAACAAAGTTATTGTGTGAATACAGTGACTTGTTTCAAGTGTCATTTACAAATATGAAAGGAATAGAAAGTGAGTTAGGTGAGATGAATATACCCCTAAAACCAGATGTTAGACCTGTTAGATATAGACCTTACAAGCTTAATCTAGTATACAAGTAGAAAGTGAAATCAAAAATTGACTAAATGTTGGAAGTTGGCATCATAGAGCTAGTGGATGAATCTAAATGGATCGGTCCCATGGTAGTCTAGGATAAGAAGTAAGAGGGGATCAGGATTTGTGTAGATTTGAGGAAAATAAATGATGCTTTCTTACATGATCCTTTCCCTAACCCATTTACAGATGAGGTCTTACAGAATGAGCGAGGCCAGGAAGCATATTCATTCAAAAATGGATTCTCAGGTTATCATTAGATTAAAATAGCTCCAAAGGATAGGAATAATACTACCTTTGCTACAAAATGGGGATCCTACCAATATACATTCATGCCCTTTGGATTGAAGAATGCACCAACCATGTTTTCAATGGTGGTCATATCTTGTTTTAAAGATTTCATACATAAGCTATTAGAAGTATATTTGGCTAACTGGACTATATTTATTCTTTTAAAAGATCATGTAGAAGTCCTAAGACTAATGTTGGAAAGATGCAGGCAATGTCAGATATCATTAAACATCAAGAAATGCATTTTTGGCACACTGTTTGGGATATTGTTGGGACATATAGTGTGCAGACAGGATTTACCGGTTGACCCTACTAAGATTGTTGTCATTGTGAACTTACCACCACCAAATCCAGTGCACCAATTAAGATCCACATTTGGACATACAGGGTACTACATGAATTTCATCATGGGGTATGAACAAATTACTGCACCGATGGAAAAGTTGTTGAAGAAGGACACCAGATTTCAATGGAATGAGGATTATCAATAGGGATTGGATAATTTAAAGGAGAATATGGTGAAAACACCTATATTAGTGTTTCCATATTGGGAAAAGACATTTCATGTGCATGTAGATGAATCAACAATAACACTTGGATCAATTATTGCATAACTAGGAGCAGGGGACTTAGATCATCCTATATCCTTTGCAAGTAGGAAGCTATCCAAATCTAAGAAGAATTACAACATCATATAAAGGGAAGGCCTAACCATGGTATATTGACTTCAATAATTCAGACATTACTTATTAGGAAAGAATTTTAAATGTTCACAAATCAATCTTCCCTCAAATATCTAGTCAACAAGCCAGTGTTGGGGGGAGGATCTGTAGATGGTTTTTATTATTCTAGGAATTTGATTTTGAAGTAATAGTTAAACCAGGGAAGATGAATGTAGGACCTGATCACTTTTCAAGGGTAACCAATGGAGAAGAACCTACTAACTTGGAAGACAACTTCCCTGATGCACATTTATTTTCAGTACATGTAGTTGATGAGTACTTTGTTGATGTCATTGAATTCTTGAGTACATGAGTTGCACCAAAGGATTTTAGTACTACACAGAAGAAAAATATGGTATTCAGAGTTGCAGACTATCAACTCATTGCAGGTCATTTATATAATATGGGCACAAACAACATCTTGAGAATGTGTGTTGTGGGGTATTCTACCCTACGGACTAATAAGCTAGGGCTCTAAACTTATACGCAGAAAATGACCCTCAAGACTTAACTTTTGACCTTCTACCCGAATCTGAAACCCCTTTCTTCACATGCATACAAGAGAAGAATAAAC